>JASGAU010342181.1:0-12323 GCA_030220045.1 Australoheros facetus
GTCCCACCGGGAGGAGGCCCCGGGGCAGACCCAGGACACGCTGGAGAGATTATATCTCTCGGCTGGCCTGGGAACGTCTTGGGGTCCCTCTGGATGAGCTAGAGGAGGTGGCTGGGGAGAGGGAAGCCTGGGCTTCTCTGCTTAGGCTCCTGCCCTCGCGACCCGGCCCCGGATAAGCGGAAGAAAATGGATGGATGGATGGATGGATGGAAAAATGGACCGTTAAATTTATATCAGCAGGAAACCTGATTAAAATTTTTGAATGAAGTATCCATCTTCCGTGTGTTTACTACCACATTTTAAATAACCTTATGCTAAATGTAAAAGCTGATAGCTAAGTAAGTGTCATTATATAAAATTTTGATTCATAATCCGATTAGTCCACTAATCGTTTCAATAGTCGATGACTAATCGACTATCAAAATAGTCGTTAGTTGCAGCCCTGGTGCTAATATAATTAGAATTTTTTTTTTTTTTTTTTTTTAACCAAAGGGTCTTATCACATGCCACTGACACACAGAAGTGATGGTTTCTGAAAATGGGTTTCTGTATCCCATTATTTCATTTCCAATATTTTGTTCTGATTTCTGGGTTATATGAAATAAAAAATAAAAAACTCACGTACTAAATATCTAGGTCACTCCTTCATCATTAAATTCTTCTATATATTCAGTCTCAGTTAGTTTCCAGCCGGTCATGCTTACATGCCTCGCTTGGCTTTGCCCGACCATACTCGATATGAAAAGTCACATGTTTGATGAACTCATTGGACTAATGAACAACTCTGTGCAAGGAGGGACATGAACCTATGGAGCAGTCACCCACGAGGGAGAAGGGTAACAACAGTAGTTACATTTTAGCATTAAAAGTATCATTTTGATTAAAGAACTTGTGCGTACCGATGAATTAACCAGCCCGAAGGCAAAAATGATTTTGGTAATTACCAATTCTGTTAATTTGGGGCAGCTGTGGCAAAAACCTTAAGGCTTCTGCCAGTCTCACATCATCGTCATATTGGCTAACTATATTTTGATTGCAACTATAATCATATTCATGACCTTTTTGTCACATTTAAATTTATTTTTTTCCCCCAATCTTGCCCTGCAGTGTTTTCCAGGTCAGAAGGTGGATGTGAGGTATGACTATGAGCTGCTGCCCAGCAGGAAACCCAAATTCTTGGCCCAGACTGCAGCTCACGTATCCGGAGCAGCTTTTTACTACCAAAAGGCTGATGTCACAGACCAGCCCTGGGCTGAAAAAGTAATCATATTCGTGATTGCTACCTTGGTACATTTTAAAAGGCATCTTTTACCTTTTTTGTCTGGTGTGACCCTTGGATCCTTTTACTTGCTTGCAGAAAATGTTTGGAGTGTGTGTGCATCCGAGGTTTGGTGGCTGGTTTGCCATCAGAGCTCTGTTGCTGTTTGGAGATATCACGGCGGGCTCTGAGCTGGTGCAGCCTGTTCCTCCTGACAGTGTGCCGTCCAGAGAGGGCAGGATAAAGCTGCTGGAGGCTTTTAACTTTCACTGGCAGGTAACCTCTTTTAATCATAAAACCTGTGGTACACGCACCATAAATAGACACCACCACGCTGTTTCTTGCCAAAATCTTCAGGCAGATAACCTTTAGACAACACATCACCCCTGTGATGGAGGTCTAGTTGTCCTCTGGGATCCTGTCTGAGAAGCTTTCAGTTGTCTTGTTAGTCTGTCTGCACTGTAGGGGTGAGATGAACTCGTTGTTATACTGTCTCATATTTCATGATGGTGGTTTTATTTAAACCGAAAGAAAGCAAAAATATTCACATCTGTAGAAATAATATAGTTTTCATTTTTAGTATGTAATTAAATGATCAGTTATAGCCTGCAAGATTTTGTGTTTGATGCCTATTAACCAATGAGATTCATATTGACGCATGCAAAAAAATATTAATTTCAATTTTTGAGTCTTTGGTTATTTTTTTAAAGCTGAGTTTTAGATTTTCCACACTTTGGAAAGTTTGGACCATGTTTCGGTATGCTAGATTAGTGTATAACTGAATGTTCTCACCATTCTGTGCCATCAGGACTGGACCTACCGAGACATTATCAGCCCAGTCCAGACCTACTCTCAGAAACAGAGGGACTATTTCTCCACTCCCCCTGCTCAGCGTCTGACTCTGCTCGGGACTTGGGGCTATCTGCCAAGTGACAGTGATCAACCTGATCCCACCTTGGACACAGAGAGTCAAGAGACTGAACATGGGTGAATTATGGAAGTACTGCCAATCCTTTCTGAGTACAAACCTCTCCTGTTTTTTAACAATTTTAGTTCATTATTGGTTGAACATTTTTTTTTTTTAAATTAAAAAATGAGACCAAAGCTGGCATGTTCATTTAAGCTTGATTTTTTTGGGTGTTTTTTTTAGTGAAAGCTACTTTTCCAGTACTTGAATACTTCAATTCTGTGTTTTTTTTAGAGTTTAACACTACTGAAAGCTTCTTCATAGCACCCCTATGCCTTCTGTTATCAGAAAATAGCTCATAGTGTTGAGTGGATATGTGTTGAACATATCCTGTTCATCAAAACAGAAGTTAGTTAGTTTAGTTTTTGTTGTATCCTATCAGAATGTAGATGTCCAAGTAGCAACAGGAACTTTTTGTTTCACATTTTGGATTCGTGTTGGATATTCAAGAAGCCATGTATCACCACCACGTTTACATTTGCATGTACGTGCCTTCATCACAAAAAAGAAGACTCATTTTTTGTTTTTCTTCACGGCATTTTTGTTTGATTTAACAGCGATGCCGTTGTGCTTGCCAATGAGGGTTTCTCCACCAAGTACTAAGTCATGTTTTGGCTTGGGATTAAATACTTATTTCACTCACTGACATGCAAATCAATTCATAACTTTTATGTAATGTGTTCTTTTTTCTGTATCATTGGTTGATATTCTGTCTCTCACCATTAAAATAAAACTACCATAAAAATTAGAGACTTCAGCAGGGGGATCAAATAATTATTTCCTCCACTGTATAAGACAAGACATACTTGTCTTATACTTGGAAATTATTTTCTTACAGCAGTTAAAACAATCTAAAAACTTAAGTTAAACAGAACAAACATGTAACTAATTGCTTAAATGAATAGAATTGTGTTGCTAAATATGATAAAACTAATGTGAAATCAAATAAATAGAATAAAGTAATAAAGTATACTTTTAAATACAAATATTAAATAACATATGACAAAATATTTCCAAATTACAATAGCAGAAACAATGTAAAATGGCTCCTAAATTACAAAAAACATCATACTGAAAGAAAGGGAGAGCAGTCTTAGTCCAGGGCTCTGGTACTGCTCTTATTGGTGCTACCAATATTAAACACATCTGTACTTGTTTCCCAAAACAGTGTATTTGTTATCCATCCATTTTCTTCTGCTTATCTGGGGCCGGGTTGTGGGGGCAGCAGCCTAAGTAGAGAAGCCCAAACTTTCCTCTCCCCAGCCGCCCCCTCCAGTTCATCCGGGACAACCTCAAGGCATTCCCAGGCCACCTGAGAGATATAATCTCTCCAGTGTGTCCTGGGTCTGCCCCGGAGGCCTCCTCCAGGTAGGACATGCCAGCCAACCTTTGGAGGAAGCTCATTTCTGCCGCTTGTATCCACGATCTTGTTCTTAAGGTCACTACCAGAAGGTTGTGACCATAGGTGAGGGTAGCGACGTAGATTGACTGGTACAGCTTCACTTTCACACTCAGCTCGATCTCCGGTCCACATCAGTGCAGACGCAGCCCCAATCCACCTGTCAATCTCCTGCTCCCTTCTCCCGTCACTTGTGAACAAGACCCTTAAATACCCTGAAAAACGTCTCCACCTGGGGCAGCAACTGACCCCTGAGCTGGAGTGGGCACTCCACCCTTTTCCAGCTGAGGACCATGGCCTCAGACTTAGAGGTGCTGATTCTTATGCCAGCAGTTTGTTATTGCTTTGAATTATTTGAGTTTTATAGTTGAAACTGAATGAACCTCCACTGCTGAAATATGATTCTATTTCAACAATGAATATTGCAGCAGTAAGTCAGAAACAATTTTTTTGTTAAAAACAACCAAAGAAACCCATCCAGTCATCTCTCGCCATCATTCATTGTTGCCATTGTCTTTCCCTTGTCTCTAGTTTACCTGACACTCAGACTGATGCATTATAGATGTGAGCAGCCTCTGCCCCCCTGCCTGGTGACAGACTGACTACCTTTAACTGTGACTAAACTTATTGGCACTGGGTCACCAAACCAACATGGTACTGTGTTCCAGCGAATTCTCATTTTGTCAAGTTTATCTGCTTATATCTATTTTTTTATGTGGGATCAGTACAAGAGGCTCCAGTGGGCACCGAGGGGTTATCTGCATCACTCCTGTGTCAGCAGCAGTTCAGTCCAGGTCACATTTGCACTTACACCTCTAGGTGTCGCTGTTGTGAGGCTGAGGGTTTGTGCTGCTGTTTCTGAAGCATCTGCAAATGTTCAGCACTTCATGAAGTCAAGTACTGACTGCAGATAACCTGCCTCACATTGTGAAGTATACATTTGCACACAGCTCAGTGAAACTCTTTGACTGTGAATGTATGACTCTTATTAAAGCGGCTGTACTCTCTCCTCTGCCTTTGCTGTTTACTTTCATTATTTGTGACTTTATACTCCACTGAGCCATCTATTGCCTAATTTCCTATTTTATGCTCAATGCNGTGCTATTCTGTCTATCTGTGTACTGAATCAGCATTTCAGAGCAGTATGCCGCAGGCCTGCAGAGAGCCAGACCACGGAGTAAATTATACTCCCACATATACTCTATCTCTCCTTTTTTTTCCCCCACCACTGTTGCTCCGTCCCATCCCATCCCACCTCACTCTCCCTTTTTTCTTTTTCTCACTTTCTCTGTGTCACTTTTTCAGTGTGTCAGTGAACTCTTCATTTCTTCGCCCAGCATGCTGTGAGCTTCTATCAACAACTGCAAACATACAAATAGCATCGTTTTATTAATGATTTAGATTTTTTTTCTAGAAAATAGGTTACTATTAAAGTCAGTGAAGCAAAGTTACATAACTTAAATTTGACTCTACTGAAATGAGCCACATTTTGCAGATGTTTAGCACAGGAGATATATTTGGCACAAATTTATACACCAAGAATGATGCTCTTCTAGCTTTTTTGTCTTCTTTCCTTCCATCCTCGGTTAGTCTTGAACTCCGGTGCTCATTCTAATGAGGTGGAGGGATGATTTTCTTCAGAAAAAAATGTGAGAAGCCAACTCTTTCGGGGCTCACAGGGTTTGCGGGTTTCTGAGTCCTTCGAGGTGAGTAGTATGCTTCACCTCACTGCAGCTGGCAAAACACCAATATCTGGAGCAGAGCATGTCTGAAATGAAGCAAAAAGACAAGTGAGCAGGAGGTAGATACTCCCGATGATCAAGCTCTCTCTCTTCGCGTCTGTTCAGTATCCTGCAGGAATCCACATTGCAGATCGTGTTGGCAGGCAGAACTGCAGACAGAGCTGCAACATCAGGCTCTCATGATTCCTACGTTGTTGCAGAACTACAGAGGCAGTTTTGGACTTTCACTGAGTTTGTCAGATTTAACTGCTGGAAAAATAGCAAAACAATACTGCTTTTTTAAGATTCACACCAACACATACAAAAGCAGTCAACAAAAATCTGAAACATTGAGATTCTCAGTTTTTGTAAACAGTGCGCTGAAACAGAGTTGGAACAAAGTGGAGGCTTTAAAACCAATAAAATCACTTTAGAATCCATCTGCAAGGAGAGACGATGCCAAAAGTATACTGAAAGCTGCTCCTCTAAAAATCCTCTAAAATCCAAAGATGGAAAAACTCTGGGCTGTAATTTAATGTGTGTGCTGCACAAATGATCTTCATCTGAGATAGTTTTGGGCAGAGATGTAAAAGAGGAGAAAAAAGGGAAAGAAAATGAGTGGTGGTTCACAAGTTGTGGATCAGTGAAGCAGTTTTATCCGCCCACAGACATCAGCTAACAAGAGGAGAAGGGAAAGGCCAGCAGAGCACCAGCAACAGAGGAGGAACTGAAAGCCGAGAGGGGGGGGAGGACCAGCATCCAGAGAATTTAGTGGAATTTTAAATTTAATGTTTATGATGGTACTTTGGAATTGAGATAGAAAATGGAAGCACAGAGTCTTTAAATAACAGAGGTTAAAATTTATGAGAAAAGGGAAAGATCTTAATTATAACTCTTCTCTGTTTCCTGCACATCCTGTATTTGCATACTCTGATGAAACAGTCTCATTTTCTTTCTCAATGGGTCTGCCTCTCTTTGAGCCGCACTGCCACGATGTGTATGTGTGTGTTTCCAGAGGTTTTAAAAAATTTAAAACTGCCTCCTTATCAGTTTCTTGGCTTAGCATAATTAACTAGTCCTCCGCCTCAGAATTCCCCCTGCAGGGAGTCAGTTGTTGGTTGTGTCGGTGCAGTCCAATAGATGTGGACAGGGAGTGGTCAGCAAGGGAAGAAGGGAATTGACAGAGACAGAGTGGAGGTGGGCAAGGTGCAGTTATTTCATTATCAGACACCACCAGGCAGTAAGACAAGAAATACACCTTCTCTGCACAACCACAAAACACTCAACACAAGTGTTACTTAAAACATCAGAGCTACTCAGAAAGCAATGAATCATATGTATCCCATCATTAAAGAACTTGCTCATTTCTGCATTTTATGTAAACAGTTTTTAAAAAAGGGAATATTGTTGGATATCTAAGGCTAAAGATGTTGCAACTGCAACAGTCCTGTTTCTTTTTGGAGAACAACATAACAACGTTCACCTGAGAGCCCATCATCTCCACAATAACACCATCACTGCAACAGGATAGCAGACAGACAGGAGAGGATTAGCCCAAGCTAAGATTCCCTTACATAATCCACAGTTTTAGATTAACTTCATTTCCCTGAGACTGTGATATATTTCAGCCTTTGAACCACAACATAGGAATGCAGCTTCACAAAAAAACAGGATGGTTATCATTTACACCATAAAAAACATAAATGGTTTAGTTCTTTTTAGAGTACACACAGCAGCGCTTCACTTCTGGTAAAAGTAGCCTTTATAAATCTTGTATGAGCCCACTTTGGTTACTAGTAACACTGATGGGGAAAAAATGTAGATAAAATTTAGTGGCGTAGAAGCACACATAAAACAGAAAGACTCAGTAATGTCCATTACTCAGCAGCCCATATACAGCTATAATAAGCTGTCAGCATAAGCTGCTGGTCGTATCAGATCAAATCTGTAGCAGAACCCCTAAATGTATTTTTAAATTAGAGATAGAAATGGGAGCTTTTTATTGCTTATGGATTCAACATTTGCAAAAGGAAGAGTGGGCTGTTTCTTATTCTCCTTGTTTTCCAGTTCTGCTTTAAGGTCTGGGTCAGGGCTTTTTTAAAACTCTTGCCAGTAAAGATGAAGTCAAAGCCACTTTTTCCTATTTCTGGTGATTGCATAATCTTAGCTCTATGAGCCATAATCACTTACACTCACTGGCCACTGTTATAGGTAGACTTGTTCACCTTCTTGTATGGAGATGACCTGCTGAAGTTCAAACCAAGCATCAAATGGGGAAGAAATGTGATTTAAGTGACTTTGACTGTGACATGGTTCACTTCACATCCAAGAACAGTTATTGATTCCTCGTTTGTGGGAAGGAAGGAAGACTGCACCCATTCTTTGTTGCAGAGATTATTGCTCCTTCCTTCCTGCTTACTATTGTATTATTACAATGAGACCTATGAGACCTATGCTTCACATGCCTGTCTGCTGCTCTCTCTTAATGGCTCACATGGTCCTATGACTGTATAAGCTAATTTATAGCCATGCATTAAGTATTACATCACAGCTGCTGATGAACTCTAAATCTGCCACTTCTGAGAGAGGCCTCTTACTGCGCCTCTCTGAAATCCAAGGAGCAATATTTATATTCCTCTTCTTCTGTTTTCTCTTCCTAGATTTGCCAAATATTATTTTATTTATTTATTGGGGTGGGGGGTGGGGGTGGAGAAAGCAGTGGTAAATGTTTGATCAGTTCTCCGTTATGCCCTCCTGTGTCCTCCCGCTTGTTGCTTTCTCTCCTCCCAGTTTGTTGTATTGCTTGGCACTGGAGAACAGTTGAGCTCACTCTTAGTTATCATTAACTGTTTTTACCCTTTGAGGAGTCTGTGGACACAACAACATGGTTTTGAACTGACAGGGAGAACATTTTTCTAGGTCTAAAGCTTAAGTGACAGAATTTATGTCAGTGTCAACTCTAAACAGAAAGAACAGCCTGTGTCTACTGAGTTTCATTGTGCACTGGTGCTTTAACCTGGAAGTAAACCCTAATAAAGCACAAAAATCATTGCCTAAAGCATTAGGTGGGATACAGTTGTATATTTATATTTAACACCTACTTTGTTAAATCTGGTGTTTTGCATTCTGCATGACATATTATAGGAATACAATGTACACACTGTAAGTACTTGTGTATGTGTCGGTGTGTTGTGAATTATTTTTTATGTAAATTAGCTAGATCCTGAAGCAACATTGCTTCTGAAGTGTACGACTGCAATCCTGCATAATTAAATCGATTTTCACGCACATGCATGGAGCAAAGTATGTCATAAATCCCCATAAATGAAGTAAGTGCAGCTCCTGTTCAGTGTTTCTCCTTAAAGTCAGAAAAGTGCTGATGTGGAGCTGCTGGGGGACTGGTGATTTAGTCCAATTGGTGGTTTGTGTCAGTGAGCAAATGATCACCACTGAGTAAAATATCCCCTGTAATGGAGATGTTCCCTGGTCAAACATCATTCAAGCCAAATGCTTAAATATTCACAGGCTGATGTGGAACTTCATCTGCACTCACCGAGAAAGCAAGAAGAGGCTGCAGGCTTTGCTTTCAAACCCTTGAGTACTCGGCGCACCTGTTGTCCGCCATTCAGCATCAATAAGCGTAATGGGAGAACAGCTGAATTCATTAGGCTCAGATTGACCTGCTATGACGAGCAATTTAGTTTCAAACACAGTTAGGCACCTGCGGGAGAGAGGAAATTATCATTTTAAATAGGGACGATTATAGGCCAGGCCACTATGTGCGTGCATGTCCTTGTGTGTAGCCAGACACACAGGCATCTCCACTCTACTCACTTACTTGAGTAACACATCGTCGAGGTTTATACCATCTGAAATATTGACACAGCATAATGCTCTCCTCCCACGCCTGAATGCACTTTTTATAAATAGAGTGCCTGTGCTGAACGCAGCTGGAGAGCACTTCTGAGAGTGCTTGAATCTGACACAACACAGAGAAGCCACTCTGCACTACTCCTACATTTAGCTGGCAGGCCTTACAAAGAAGTTACCAGTTTGAGCATTTAAATTACAGATGGCTTTGATGTGAAAGTTACAGCATAACAGCTTTAAAGAGTTATGGACACTGAGTCAGCTTCTGTTAGAGTTAGTACAAGATGTTTACTTGATCGTTTTGTAACTTCAAAATTTTCTGTTAGGTTTTAGGGTTTTTTTTCTTTTGGGCTGCTAGTGGAGTGACTGTAGGTGATTGTACTGGTATTTACACAGTGCTTTTGTAATGCTGACCACTTCAATCAAAGCCACATTCACAGACACACTCATAAGCAGTGAATTTGATTTGGGGTTCACAATCTGTCTTCGACATCCAGATCCCGGGATTGGACCATGACCTTCAGATAAGAGGACAACTGAGATGTTTCCTATGATATAAACTGCCATAAGATTTTGTACACACATTCATGCTTCCCAGAGGATTAACCCTATTTACTTTGGTTATCTCTTGATTTTTCCTTCAGTACCACCATGAGATTCATATACAGAAAAATACCTCAAGCACTATCAGATTGAGAACTGATACATTTTGCACACAAACTCATGCCACCTACAGACAACTATGATTATTTCATTTATCTCTTTACTTTCCATAAAGTGCCATCATCACATAAAAAATTCAGATTGTTCAGTATTCTTTTATGACATCTCTAAAAACCTAAAAACCCTAATGGCATTTTCATCAGCCTCAGCTGTACTGTGTTCAGTACTAAATACCAGCATACTGATGCACTGAGATGTACTTTTAATCTGAATTTGAGGATTAAGTTACAATAAGATTAAGACCATTGTTTAATAACATGTTTTTTAATTGTATTGGTATATGATTTTTTTTCCTAGAAAGAAAAAAAGCAAAGACTTAATTTCACAGCATGACACACACTCCCTCTACTTCTGCTTCTTCTCTATACTTCTATGATGCATGTACACAAAATCCCAAAACATGAGAAAAAAGAGCAAAATGATGAAACAGCGAGGCAGGAGACCCAGAAGTAACCCTTACTGACAATTTTCTTGGGGAAACTGTTCCAGTGGTCTGTAAATAAATACAGTAAGATGGACTGTATGATGCTACACTGTGACACTATGACTGCACTGTGTGATCGGGGTTTGGTAACTGGTTAGGAGTCATTGGGAATGTGTAAGCAGATTATGAAAGATTAATACAAGCAACCCAGATTACTTTAAAAAAATATATAAACAGACTATAACTACATTGTCAAAGACTGCTCATAATTTAGTCCAGGGTGTACCCCACCTCGCGCCCTGACAGCTGGAACAGACTCCAGCCTCCTCAAGACTCTGAATTGGAAGAAAATGGATCAATACAAGATTACATTTTAATGATGTTTAAAAGATAACTTTAAATATATTTACTATGATCTGGGTTTTTTTTGTATGTTTGTTTTGATTTGTTTCGTTATTTTTGGTGTGTGTACTGAAAGGTGGGAGTGTGGAGAATATAAGACTACAGTAGATGCTACTAAAACTACAATTCACTCCAGCATGCAAATGCTCTCCACTGTGAAGGCACTCACTGTGCTAAATCCATTAGCACTTTTGCCTGCAGTGATGAGTTATCGCTCTCATCGCAAAAGAACTCTTCTTTTCTGTAAAAAGGCCAAGAAGCCAAATTTAACATGACTTAAAATAAATGACAGGAGTTTTGTTCACAGATGGATTATTGTCTCCACCTTATAGGGAGGGATTCTTCTACTCTCATATACACTATGTGGACAAAAGTACTGGGACAACACACCTACAGGAGCTGTAATGACATCCCATTCTAAATCCATGGGCATTAATATGAAGTTGTCCCCCCTTTGCAGCTATAACAGCTTCCACTCTTCTAGAAAAGCTTTCTATGAGATTTTGGAGTGTGTCTGTGGGAATTTTGCCTGTTCATCCAGAAGAGCATTTGTGAGATCAGACACTGATGTTGGTAAGAGGCCCTGGCTCACAGTCTGTTCTAGTTCATCCTAAAAGTGTTCATTTGGGTTGAGGTCAGGGCTCTGTGTGGGCCAGTCGGGTTCTTCCACACCAAACTCATCCAGCTATGCCGTTATGGACCTTGCTTTTTGCACTGGGGAACGGTCATACTGGAACAAAAAACGAAATAAAAACGGGCCTTCCCCAAACTGTTCCCACAAAGTTGGAAGCACAGCATTATCTAAAATGCGTTTGTAAGGTGAAGCATTAAAACTGATTTTGTGGGGTAGGCTCAAGGCAACCCCAGAGAAACACCCCATAGCTTTATCCCACCTACACCTGGCACAGTGCAGGCAGGCCGGTACTGTTCTCCTGGTATTTACTAAAGCCAGAATCGCCCTCAGACTGCCAGATAGAGATGTGATTCGTCACTCCACAAAACATGTTTCCACTGCTCCAGAGTCCAGTGGCAGTATGATTTTCACCACTCCTTGGTGCTTGGTGATGTGAGGCTTACATGTGGCTGTTCCACCATGTACACCCATGAAGATCCTGGCTCAGTTTTTGTGCTGTTAATGCCAGAGATTTGGAACTCTGCAGTTACTGAGTAAGCAGAGGCTTGGCACTATGTGCCTCAGTACTCAGCGGCCCCGCTCTGTGACTTTGGTCTGACGCTTTGTGGCTGTGCTGGTGTGGTTCCTAAATGCTTCCACTTTGCAATAATACCACTTACAGTTGAACATGAAATATCTAGGAGTGAAGAAATTTGAATTTGCTCGTGAAGCTGTCGGGCTTCTTGTGAAGTTCTTTGCTGAAAAAGCCGTAAACATACTTTCGGTTCAGGCTGGCTGAGTCAGGCTTGTTGAAAGATACAAACATCTGTTCTCCCTCTCTCTGTCTCTCTCTGTCTCTCTCTCTCTCTCACACACACACACACACACACACACACACACACACACACACACACACACACACACACACACACACACACACACACAC
>JASGAU010342193.1:3667-30514 GCA_030220045.1 Australoheros facetus
AGCTATGGCAGAACGGTATCTGAATGTCATGTCATTAAGAAATTTGAAATCCATGACCTGAGAGATGCATCTGGCCCTTTAGTTGATCCAGCTACTGTTCATTGAAGCCCCATCAGAAATGGTCTCAGTGGAAGGGTGGTTATAAAGAAGCCATTCTTAAGGAAGGGAAACAGCGAGAAAAAGCTGAGGTATGCCAAATTACACAAGAACTGGACTGAAAATCCAGTTCTATCCCCAATAAAAGGACAATTTCTGAAAGTCATGCTGTCAAGAAACTTTTCAACATGACAATAATCCCAAACACACTGCCAGTGCTGTAAAAGCATACTTGGATAGAAAAACACACAATGGAACACTATCAGTCGTGGACTGACCTCCTCAGAAAATGGACCTCAACATTATTGAAGCAGTGTGGAATCATCTTAACAGAGAATAACAGGAACAAAAGGCAGTCAACATCCAAAAAAGAGCTTTGACTGACTTTCAAGAAGCCTGGAGAACTATTCTTGGAGACTAATAAAATAAATTACAAGAAAGCTTGCCTAAGAGAGTTCAGGCTGTGTTGAAGAATGAAGTTGGTCATACCAAATATTGACTTTCAAGCTCATTAGAATGGTTTGCCTTGTATATTGCATTTTCATCTACATTTCCACAAGTTTTACTGTACCTATTTCCCATTTTCTTACCAAAATATAAAGAAAAGGTTGCTCAAAACCTTTGCACAGTACTGTAAATAAGTATTGAGACTAACACTTATAAAATAGGCTGAGGACAACATCATGTGACAGGGAACAAATTATTGATTAGCTGAGGATATCATGATACCTGAATAAAAGATAAGATAATCTTTTATTTGTCCCACATTGTGGGAAATTTACAGTGTTACAAGCAGCAATGGGACAGTAGAACACGCAGTACAAAAACAAGAATAAGTCTGATAGGAAAATATTCAAATACTCTACAACAAAAATTTCTAAACATTTATATACGTTTAGTAAAAATTAATGATTATTGCACATCTATTGCATTTGTTGTTAATTACACATGAACATTATTGCACTTGTTTAATTTAGGTGAATGAATAAAGTAGTAAATAGTCTGCTGTGGGTCAGTGCTGTGTGTAGAGTCTGACAGTAGCAGGAAGGAAGGACCTATGATAGTGCTCTCTTACATACTTCGGATGAAGTAGTCGCTCACTGAAGGAGCTGCCCAGTGCTGCCACAGTCCCTTGCATGGGGTGGGAGTCATTCCTCAGTATGGATGCCGGTTTTGCTTGCATTCTCCTGTCTCCCACCACCTACACAGCGTCTAAGTGACAACCCAAGATAGAGCCAGCCCTCTTTATGATTTTGTTCAGTCTCTTCCTGTCTGCTATCATGATGCTGGTACCCCAGCAGACCACTCCAGACCACTGGCTCAGATGCCACCACTGAGCCATAAAAATTCCTTAGGAGTTCCCCTGTACTCCAAATTACCTCAGTTTCCTGAGTAGGTGAAGTCTACTCTGGCCTTTCTTGTACAGTGCCACTGTATTGTCAGTCCAGTCCAGTTTTGTTTTATTTATGGGAACACCCAGGTATTTGTAAGAGTCCACTCTCTCAATATGTGTTCCCTGAATGTTCACTGATGGAGGTGGTGTCTGCACCTGCGGTTGGCCACCAGCAGTTCTTTGGTCTTCCCTGCATTAAACTGGAGGTGATTGCTCAAACACGAATCCACAAAGTCTGAGCTCAGCCCTCTGTACTCGCTGTCCTCATCGTTTGTGATGAGGGCAATGATCGCAGAGTCATCTGACAACTTCTGGAGATGACATGACTGCGAGCTGTACCTCATATTCATCACCTGTGAGGAATGGAGTCTGAACTGTTCCTTGAAGAGCTCCTGTGCTGCTGACTACCGTATCGGACACACAATCCCAAGCCCTCACATACTGTGGTCAGTTGGTTAGGTAGTCCAGAATCCAGTTTGACAAGTGACAACCAACTCCAGCATATTCCAGCTTGTCCCTCAGAAGACTTGGCAGAATGGTAGTGAAAGCACTGGAGAAATTAAAAAAAAGGTGATTCTTAGAGTGCTCCCGAGCTTCTCCAGGTGATATAGAGCTCTGTCCAGCAGATGGATAACAGAACCGTTCTATAGCATCTCCTCCAAATCTGACGCAGCGCACCGGCACAACACCCCTTCTTCTTCTCCTCAGCTCACAGGAGATATCATACCTCGCCTGAGTAAGCGCCGTTGGGTTTTTAAGCACTAGCAGCTGATCTCTGGTGTAAACAATAGATTCATAGCCGTGTGTGTGATCTTCAGGCACGGTCTGCAGTAAAGAAAAAAGTAATACAACAAAGAAAGCCGAGATGACCTTCTTAGATATGGAGTCCATAGTGCAAAACAGAAAAAGCATTTCCCTAACTGTAAAACTACAAAGAAAAAAGATACATAAGATGCAAGAAATAAATGAAAACGCTCAAAGAGAGCAGAGGCTATTGCAACAGGCTGCCACCGCCACAGCACCAGAGGTAAACATTACTTGAGGTCAGTATTCAACAAGACTTTTGCAATAATGCCAAAAATCTGACCAGAGTATGACTAACCCAGAGATGGTGATAGTCAAAGCACAGTTATGGGCAGCTTGGTATTTTCGCATCACCCTAGGAGATTCCTGACCCTTGCACTCACTGCCACTTTTTGTTTGCAGCAGTGCTCGTTAAAGTGCCATGTATCACATAGATGTATCACTACTCTAAGCTCAAGCAATATCAATACTAGAAGGAAGATTTTTGTTTTATTAGCTAAAGCTAGATATTATGCTAATCCTTTTCAAAAAATATCCCATTATAGAGATTCCAACACAACACATGCAAACCAGCATTGTGAAATTCCAAATACCTTGGGATTATATATTAAGCATTTCAATTACTTGCCTCTCAATCCCAACCCAGCAGGTCATAGTGGGCTCATTGTGGTTTGTTGAGAATACACCAGATTCTGTCACTGAATGCTCAATGGACAATCTACCTGCACCCAACTTTATTACTGCTGTCTGCTAGAAATCACGATTCTTTCCTATTCAGTGTTAAGTAGTTACATCTTAATTGGGATGGAATGTTCAAAATACAAGAATAAAACAATGAAAATGGTGTGGCTGAAAGAAGTGGATGGGTTGAATGGCAGGCACACAAAATGCTCAATTATGTTTATATGTAATAAAATGTGTTGTATTTTAAGTTAGTTTGGATTTTTTTTTGTATTAAGCAATGTTGCTCACAAATTTTTCCCCCCGTAGGTAAGAAGATGTTCTCTGTATAATCATATTTGCTGTCAAAAATAAAAGTATATTTTTCCAGGAGACATAGTCGATTTAGCTTTTCAGGTGTTGTGTTTGAGTTTTGTTAAATTTTTTTTTCTTTTTTTTAATGCAGTTAAAGTTAGGGCTAAGGCAGGCAAACGTAATGCAAGGACCTAGACCCTTACTGTGGCCAGTACGTGATTAATTTTCTGTAAGGGCTGTACTACCCGGTCTCTGTATAAGATCACCTTTGGTAACAGGTTCACCTTACATTCTGAAAGGCCATAGTATCCATCACTAGAATTGGGGTGAAGCCTTATATAAAACATCACTAAACCCATCACAAATTTACATTTACTTTGCATGCACACTTTCTGGAATTGCAGTCAATACTGCCCACTTGACTTATAGGAGAAATGTTATAGTAAAGGGGTTCAAGGCATTTTCTAAATCCCAGAAGTGATTCAATATTAAATTAATCTCTCAGTGGATGCCCTAACATGTTACCTCCATTCACCTAGAGGTGAGAATCAAAGTAAAAGTATAAAAAAGGAGAAAAGAAAAAAGACAAGGCCATTTAGCAGCTGCAGTAGAGGATTGTATTTATTTCAAAGAAGTAGTAGTGTAATCCAGTTAACATTTTGGTGTCTCCACCCTTAGGGAACAGGGGGCCTTCACAGTCATAGTGTTTAAGCAGTCATCATGGCCACTCAAAGCAATGTTCAGTCTCATTACCACTTAACGGCCTTATTAAAGTCCAGCTCCAAACCTCTTACATGACATCAAACGTGTTCCATTAAATTGTGACATCTTGTAGAAAGTTGTAAAAGCTATTAAAAAGCAAGGGTGAGAAAGCGCTAGACACAAAAGTGGGTGAAATCTATTGGATGCTTTCTTTTTTCAATAATTCTAAAGCTTCATTTACAAAATTAGAGCAGCTCATGGTGATTGTGAAAAGCTTACCACTGAATATGTCCCTTGAGGAAAAGTCTTAAACTAAGTGTGCTTCCCACATGGTCATTAACCATAAATATCAAAGTCTCTTGACCCAGTGATTTTTGGTGTAGTAGCGCTAATGCAGCTTAATTAAAATCCTCTTAAGGATTGCTATGGGTGACCTCTGGAATACGGTGTCTTGATTGTCATATTAATAGTGGAGAAATTCTTCATTTGTTTTCCAAATTGCTGTTTTTTTATGTCTTCATGACTTTTTCATACATATCACCAACTAAAAATAATGAAATGTTTGATTAAGGCATGATGTAAACTTTAGCAATTTTTTCAGGTTTATTTCGCATTTCACATTTTATGCTGTTAGTTTTTAGTTAAGGGGGCTATTCCTACAGAGAAAGTTTGTCTTTTTTAAGATGAACGAAAGAACAGAAGCACGGTCTGCAAATAGTAAGTTTATGTGATCCCCTTATTAATTATTACTTGTTTCTTTCATGAGCAAATATGGTAGCTTGGGCGCCCGGGTGGCTTAGTGGTGAAGCCGGCGACCACGTGCATATGCCGCGCGTTGCGGTGCGGGCGACGCGGGTTCAAGTCTCAGCCCGTCGCCAATTTGCCTGTGTGTCTTCCCCTGTATCTTCCCCCCATTTCCTGTCTCTCTCCACTGCTAACAAAAGCTGCTGTGGCCAAAAAATGTAAAAAAAAAAAAAATACGGTAGCTTGATGTTATTAAGTCACTATGAAACCTACTACAAGACTGGATGAAGTCAAATTTGGTTTATTTGCCAGTGTATCCTAGCTCCTGTGGGAGTAAATATGTTGTGAAAAACATACTTCTTAATTAATAATTAATCTCATCTAACATAAATCTGTAACATATGACAAATGACATATGAATTCATGTATTACTGCTAATATATTTTGTTTGTTTGTTTTGACATAATCTTTCCCAGCCTTTACATTATTAGCCTTTAGAACAACCATCTACAGTACAGTGGTCGTACAGTAGAAGCGCTCCCAGTGTCAGCCAGAAAATAGGACTACCAGGTCAGATTTTAGGTGGCTGTAGAAGGCAATGACTGAGATGTATTTTAATGTTTTCTTTGAAGGATTTGTTTCAGATGAAGGTTGTTTATGCGTGCTCATGAAAACTGGAATATTTCCATAGATACACTTTAAAGCTCTATGCACACATTCACAGTTTGCCTGAGCACATGTAGATAAATGTGCATGTGTTGTCTAAAGAACAACACACGCACGCACACACACACATTTCCCTCCCTCCTGTTGTTGATTTTTCCTTTATTTTTAACAACGTTCACACATAACTTATACATGTTGTTACACTGGCACGGCTCCTACAGTGAATGCTCTCACAGGTCTGACCTTCACAGAGTTCCTCTAAGCCACGTTCACACTTTTGCTTTGTGTCAGAGTTACAGAATGCAGAGATGAATAGCATCAGTGTAGACCACGATTCTTAGTTTACGTTTCTTTTCTTAGATTTTTTCCTCAAAATACAGCCAACATTTTGAACAGGGGCAATACCCCCAGAGGTACTTCAGCCATCAGTAGTAGTCATGGCATTTAAATGTCATACAGGATTAGATATTGCATCACCACCACACCTGGAGCGCATCCTCACACATCTCTTTATAAGTAGTGAGCTTGTCTTTTCTTTGTTATACAAGAGCAATCTGTAGTGATCTCAGGAGAGCAGCGGCGATCAGGCACAATCTCCAGAGAGCCCCCTAAGGCAAAGCAGTCAGTGTAGAGCTCACTGGCCAACCTGCACCTTTCTTTTGCCCGCCTCCCTACCTCCTTCTCCTGGCAAATGATTTGGAGAGGGATGGATCATGTGGAGCCAAACCCCAGTTATCTGGCAGAAGATCACACAGATGGGCCAGACTGAGCCAGCTGAACCCACAGGCAGCTGGGAGTGATGATGCACAGGATGCTTCCTATCAACAGGATGTACTCTAGCGCAGAAGCTTCACAGGCTGACACACCAGACAGAGCCACTGAAGGAGGGCCGGCAAAGAGACCAAAGAGGCCAGGGGATTGGAGAGGGAGCAGCTAGATCAAGAAGAGGGATGTCAATCTTCAGAACTGAATGAAGAGTTGAAGTGGAAAATGAGGGAAGAAAGAGAGGTGAAGCAGTTTTGTAGGCAAAAGAAAAATAATTATTATGAAGAAAGAGCCTTGAAGAGAGGAGTATTAGCTTTGTGGTAACTTTTAAGGACCCGTGAGGCAAAGTGAAGGATACTTAGACAATTAAGTGAAAGGGCAAAAATGTATTTGGATAACAATGGGCACATTGTTATGTCTTTTCTTGAGAATATTTAGATGGTCGGTGGAGATGGAACGAGTCAGTGTGAGGGGTAATTGTTGTTGACGTTTAGTTTAATTCACAACTAGGTCATATTAGTTTAAGTCTGCCGCTCAGGCATTACATAATGATGCTCTAATGAAGCAAACACGTGCAGCTGATTTGCAGCACACTGTAAATTAGAAAGTAATCCTTAAAATTTTTTCATTTATAAATTGCTGGAACACTCTTGCTTCTGTGTGGATTTTATTTCGACTTCCACCTCCATCTTTATTCACTCTCTCCATACTCTTTCCAAAAATCCAATTTTTCAAGAAAAAAAACACAATTAAATATAGCCTATGAAAATGCAAAGATTACAGTATGAAAAGCTGGGCATCTGCAAACATTTGGAGAACAGATGTGTTCCTGGGTATGTTTCTTGTACATAAAATCAACTGGTGATAATCACTACATTCAAAGAGTTTATTGTGGTTATGTGCTTTAATTAGCTTTTTGATGCAGTCACATTCCCAGAATTTTCCCCTGTAGCTTCCTCTTGATTTTGAGGCCCTGCTTCCCAGAGTAATGTCAGTAAGCAATGTCTTTTACAGTATGTAGAGGAGAAAATTGCAATGAACAACATTGCCCTTTATTCACTGTCTTCTGGTTACATTTCCCAGGAGTCAATTGCAGTTGCTGATGCTGATAGAATCCGTATCTCTGAATCCTCTACAATGGATTCCAGTAAAAATCGCAATTTGTTGGTAAAAACAAAACAGCAGTTACATGAAGACCTGGCCAATTTTCTGTGAGTAAAAAGTGCCCAATTTATTAGGCAAAAAAAAAAAAAGTATCAGGTTTTGAGTCAGCTGGAGTGGTTAGCCTTTAAAGATATAAATGCTTGTCAGGCATTCATTTCTGCAAGAAAAAATAAAGCATGCCGAGACTACAGTATGAAGGGAAGCACACGCATTGCTGCATACACAGACCAGTTAATCTGACATCTGAGTGTGAGATTTCAACAGCTGAGACAGTAAGTATTCTATAGGCGAGATGAGACTTACAGTGTGTTATCTTAAACACTAATGAATTGTAGTGTGTTTAACAGACTCAGGTGACTGTATGACTATATGTCTATATATAGCTATATGAAATTCTATATCTGTCAATAGCAGCAGTCAAATCATCTCCAGCTTCTTGTTCCAAGCATAAATTTGAGTATGTTTATGACAGAATACTTGAGTATTAATATAAGTACCTGCAAGTACCTGCAAGTAAGCAATAATATATTTAGTAAAGCAGACTTTGTTTGTTGGTGACAAATGATACAAAGGACACTGGAAACTTATTTATGTACATCTTTCTAGAACTGGGTTGGACCTTTTTGCTTTCAGAACTGCCTTAATTCTTCATGGCATAGATTCAACAAGGTGCTAGAAACATTCCTCCAAGATTTTGCTTCAAAGTTTGATGTGTTTTGCATTCAGAGATGCTCTTATGCATACCTTTGGTTGTAATGAGTGGTTATTTGAGTTACTGCTGCCTTCCTATCAGCTCAAAGCAGTCTGGCTATTCTCCCCTGGCCTCTGACAACAACAAGGCATTTTCTCCCAGAGAACTGCTGCTCCCTGGATCTTTTCTCTTTACCATTATTGGTAAACCCTAGAGATGGTTTATGTGGGAAATTCCCACTTAACAGCAACCTGCTATGCAAGATTATAAGCAACATCAGTGCTTGTGCAGGCCATAAAAAAGTTGTAAATCTGTAAAGAGTTAAATGATAGCGAAAAACAAAAAAATACATGAGGGCAGGGGTTTTATACAGAGAAACATTTCATTTTATCCTTATCACTTCTTAGCTGAGGCTTTTGGGATTTGGTTAATTTTTCCTAATTAATCAACAGTTCCTCCTTTAGTTTGTAACCGTTCCAACTCTGCTTCCCGAAACCCAAGTGGACTGATAAAAGGAGAAAAGATAAATAAAGGCACAGAGAGATAAAAGGGTACCTCACAGAGCTTTGTGATTTGAATCAAGTGCTAAGCTACCACAATGCTACACTTTACATCTCTCTGGGTGGCATGGGAAACTGATGATGCTAGGACATTGCCTCTTAGACACATAAAAATAATACTGCCAAATTTTTTTATTTTTTTACAAGGGATCAGTATTTTGTTTTGTTTTTTGTTTTTGTTTTTTCTTCAAATGTTACTCTTCAAAAAGCTAAACAAACACTCCAGATGTCAACACAAAGCTTTGGCTCCAAGCTGACATAATTATGCATACCTGCCATCCACATCATCCCCTTAGAGAAGGTATTTTTATATTACTTTGATCCTGGATGTACTCTAGATTTGTCAGTGATTTGTAGCTTTCTAACACATATTCCACTTGCTTCAATCACACAGATGTGTGAAAACTATTGTAGAGCACAGCTTCTGCTTTAGCTTTTTATTAATAGACAAGAATGTACCAAGTTACCCAGGGTAACATTGTAAAATATTGCTGTGAAAGCTGTGCTAAAGAGATTTTTAAAGCCAATCTATTTGTCTGCTACGCAATAATTAATAGTTTATATTTGTTTGCAAGCTTTGCCCACCTGCTGTGCTAATTACCTCTGCCAGTGAAGCCATGTTTCTGTTGTTTCACTGTTTGTCTCTTAGCAGGACTTTACAAATGTTGGTGTAGAGGTGGAAAATGGGCGAAGGAAGAATTCATAAAATTTTAGTGCCTGTGCCTGGAGCTCTGTAGTTAGTGGTGCATTTATGCATACAACTTTTGAAAAGTATGCCCGATTTTTTTTTTACCAATAAAGGACTGTTTAGATGAATTCAGTCCAAAAGTACATTTCTGATATAGTGGATGAATAAGTTTAAAATGTTTTTCATATGACACAAATTTTCTTACTGAAACACAAAATCCTGTGACAACGCCTCACAAAAGCAATCTTACTACCATATATAGTCATATGACGTCAGTTTGTTTTGTTTTTTCCATTAAAGCCCATTAAAATATGTGTTATGGCTCCAATACAGGATATAAGGTCGTATCTCAGTACCAGTTTTATCAATCAAAACCAAACGTGGTAGACAAACTTGGATCAACTTTTTGAGCAAGCAAAACCAGTTTTACTGCATTTCACCATAAGAGATTACGTCTTTGAACTGCTTATTGGAAATTATTTTAATACCTGTGGAAATATATTGTTAATAGTTTTGGTTTTGTTTGGTTTTGTTTTACAAATATATAAATGAGTGGATGATCCTTTTATTAACTCTACCACAGAGTTTGCATTTTCGATCCTATTTGTCCTTCCTCTTGCCTGTCTTTGTGATGTCTTTTAGTGGCATTAAGCAAAGATCACAGGCTACTTTTTAGGACAGTTGTTGGAGAGGTTGTCAACAGAGAAAATGGAAAGTTGGGCAATCACAGCAACAGGAAATTCAAATTAATTATCTTATTTATCTGAATATAAATCAAATATTGTAAGCAGCAGGTATTCAGAAATTGGTGTAAAATTTAATCTTAGAGCACTAGAAATGGGAAAAGCAATGACTAACATCGAATGGATGGCTCTCGCTATAATAATCATGATTAAAACCAATGTTCTCATTTACAGTAACTCTTTCGTAAGACAACATCCATCCTCCAGTTTAGTGCTGTGCAGGTAGCGTACAGTCAACCAGTTTGATTTGATTTGAACTTGAATGTATTTTTTAAAGCTGAAAGTAGCTGGCTGCTGCCAATGACTGAACCGCACAAATACATTTGTGAGCTACTAAACCAAAACAATGAGCTAAAATAAAACCTAAAACCCCAGAGTTGGGTAAAAATTCCCTGTGTTGTTTGTAGCTGTGAAGAAAATCCCTCCTACATTAGAGCTTGATTTATAATACATCAGTTGCTGATTAGTGGAGTGTAATGATCAAGAACCATTGCTGACAGAATTTAGAAACATATGCTAACATCCTTAACCCTGTTCAAGAGCCATAATTACAAGTTATTCCCAGCACATAAGCAGAGAGCTCTAAGACTGGTTTATGATGCCGTTTTTACATTTCTTTAAATTTCAGCTGCCTTTTATGTGATGCAGATATTATTGTTGACTCATTCTGTCCCCTGGTGGATTTGACTAGAGGGAAAGGGTATTTTGTCAAATTACAGGGTCTCACCAGCAGAAATGAAACTGCCATTCTGTTTGCCAAAAGTGGGAGCAGAGCTGGCATATTAAAAGACTACTAAAGGTTAGGACTCCACGGGGGAATTCTATGGAAATAAAATCACAAAAGAGGTGCAATAACAGCCTGATTACAAGACAGCAATAATGAGGAAGAGACAGATAGATAGGAAGAAGAAAGAGAGAGGCAGACTATTCAGTACATTTGACATTTGTGATGTTGTTGGCATAAAGAAAGATGTCTAATTTTCTAGAGCTCACTTTGATTGAAAGCCTGCACTGTCCTCCTTTGCAGTCTTTATACAGCCTGCTTGGAGGACAAGGAGGACCAATAATTGCTTACAAGACTTCATGCAGCTTCATTTCATGGCCACAGTCAGATTAGCAGATGTGCGATAGTGTCATCCTGCCTTGGAGGAAGACATTACACAAACACATCATATAGTAGAATGCACACAAAATGGATGGGTACCTCAAATCAACAGCCAGAACACATCCATCCATTACGGTCCTAAATAGTCAAGTCAGGTCTGAGTCAACACAGCTCTGAACTGAAAATTGAAAAGAGAAAATATATTTCGCCATAAATACCCAAACACTGTAAACCTTCACCAGATAAATATTACAGCTGTTAACAATATGTCAGTGAAGCTGATATCTGCATTGCATCATTTCCAACAGTTGACAGTCTAATCATATGACAGTAATTCATATTGCAAAGGAATACAGGCTGTTAAATAAAACTGACATAGCTTGAAAGTTTGATGGGTAATGTCCTTAGAACAGACATAACAAGCCTGATAGCAAGGGCATCTCTTAAAGCCATGGATCTCTGTTTAAAAACTCTGTCAGACAGAGATCAATATGTGACAGCACTTAGGAATTCCTCACACTGGTCTGACATTTATTTTTGGGTTGGCCAGTGCAACTCAATGAATACAGAATAGTCAAGTGAGGTGGTGGTCTCTCAACTTTTCGCATCTTCAACTTTTATTTAAACCAAGCTATTTGCACAGTTTTACTTACTTGTCCAAGTCAAAATCTCATAAATGTATTACATCTGTGTGAGCAGATACTGAAGCATATGGCTGCTCTGATGTTTTATGTGGTTAAGGCCAAACCACAGCATGTGTTCATGTAGTATTCATCACAACCAAAAGTGCCATTTTATTTTTCACCAACTTGGCAACTTGCCATTTTTTTTATTTTTATCTTTTTACTGTAGGACTCTTGTTTACATTAAAACATTTTTTTTGGGGGGGGGGCTGCTGCGAGAGGATCAAGACTTAAAATGTTTTGACTGTATAAATGTTCTCTAGTCAGCTTGAATGTACAGACTGAGCCAGTACAGCAGTTTATATCTCTTGCTGTTATAAACACACAGGTGAGCACATCTTCAGTAGAAACTTCATATTTTAAGCAAAGTATGACTTTAAAAGTTATTGTTTCTTTGGTTGTTGGCCATCCATATTTGGTGCATATTTTATCCTACTGTATTGTGTATGTACATATATATGTTATTGTAGAAGAGTTTTCATAGTATTACATTGTGATTTGGACATAAATAAATAAACAGGCCCAGTGGCAGCCTGTAAACCAGAGTTACCTTAATTCATCAAAGATAAAAATATGTATATTTTCTCTCCACGGTGGTGTCTGTGCATTTCATTTCATACAAGTGTTAATGCTAAATTAATTCAATCAAAATTCTAATTTTATAAAGACTTAAAAGAACATTACTCATAGATGGCATTAATTATAAATACTGTGATATTTAAATTGAATTATAAACTAAGCAATGCCAAATTTTATGGCTTTCCTGGGGGGGAAGCTGATTTAGTAAATATGGCCGCATGCTCATTGTATACTTTCAGCAAACACAAGAATTAAAAGAAGTCTTCAATGCATCATGCAGACACACTTTTGCTTCAAAGTGGTTTTATGAGGTGTCATATCTCTCTAGTACATTAAAACAAGTGTTGAAACACATACTCATTAATAGGATCCCATGCAGTCTTGAGTAATGAATTAATTATTTCCAAGAGTGTGAATGAGCTTACAAATGGAACTAGCATTTGTCTTTATTACAAACACCCTCTAAATTATACCAAAGAGACACATTAGCTGGTTGCACAGCTTTATTAAATAGCAAGAAGGAGTCACTGAACAGTGACCAAAAATAATATATTAGTCTGAACAATACATTTTACAGTACTTGGCTAAAACCGTATCACTACATGAACCTGTGGCTCTTACACATTTCTACAAATAAAATGAATCATCTGACAACTCAAGTTGGGGTTACATTAGATTTATCATAACTCCTGCACAGTTTTTCATTCCTTTTTTTCCCCCCATTTTTGTTGTTGTTTGCTAGCCTCTGACCAAATCAATTTTCCCTATGGGTTAATAAAGTTTGATGGGAACCTTAACTTGATTATGGACTACTCCTTGAAAACATACAGTCCAAAGGAAGAAAAAAAATCATACCAAATATGTCAGTCAAAAGCATCTTGAAAGCTCAAACCTGAATAGCATAGTGAGTGGAACGTCTTTTGGGGCTTTAAAGCTGTACAGGTCATGTAACCCTGACAATCAATAAGTATCGATTTGGCATGAATGGAGGGGAAAAACTGTACATCTGCCAAAATGGCTGAAGTCCTGTTGAGTGGAAGATCAGTCTTCCTTACAGAGGCCATCAAGTCAATCTGAACTTTTTCATCAGGACTTCTTCAGCCTTGCTGAAGTCATTCAGGCTCCCACTGGATGCCCTCTTCCCAGATAAAATACAGATGAGCACGGTCCTAATATGTAGGTCTGTATAGCTGCCAGGACCTGCTGCTTCATTAGGAGATATTTATGGCTGTTGCTGCCCAACAAAGAGCAGCTTTCCCAAACAAAAGTTTTGTTTTGTTTTTCTTTGTTTGTTTCATGTAGCTTGTGAAGGTGTCCTCATTGAAGTATACTGCAGTTTTCATTATATACTGAAACAGTACTAATCATTTATAAACTTTTTCAGGCCACAACACCTCTTGAATAAATCATAGAAAAACACATATGTCAAATTAAGTCAGTTCATTTTCATCTAAAATAAAATGTGTTAATATTCAAGATATTTAAGAATAATTAAATACAATGAAAAGGGGTTGTTGCTTGCATGTTTACCCGCACATGTGTGATTTTGGGAACATTTTCCAATCTTGTATTGTCCAATTTTGGTGAGCCTGTGGAAATTCCAGACTCAGTTTCCCATTCTAAGCTGACAGGAGTGGCGCTCGTTCATCGCAACCAGGAAGTCTCCTGGACCCCTTCTGGGCGAGGTGTTTTAGGTATGTCCTACCAGGAGGAGGCCCTGGGGCAGACCCAGGACATGCTGGAACAATTACATCTCTCAGCTGGCTTGGGAACACCTCAGTGTCCCCAGTGAAAAGGAAGAAGTGGCCAGGTAGAGGGAGGTTTGGGCTTCTCTGCTTAGACTGCTGACCCCGTGGCCCTAACCAAAATAATGCATATGCAGTGGATGGATGGATAGATGAATGCATGGATGACTGAAAATTTTATAAAAAGAACAATAGTTAATAGCTACCAGGAAAATTCTGGTTATTGTTTGTATTTTGGCAAATTAATTGAGCTGAATATTCTTGTATACTGAGGAAGACAGAGTTCTGAAGCTACTCAGTGGCTGGGACCTTTCTGTATGCAGTTTGCATGTTTCTCCCAAAATTTTGAACTGACTAACAAGCTTCCCAGAATACTGAGATTTCAAGGGATGCAGAAGCTTTATGTGCATCCTCAAAAACTCACTAGGAATACACCAGTACTTGTACATAAACATTTCAAAACAGACAGAAAAATAGAGATACATAAATTACATTTCATTTGAATTGCATCATAGTGGTATGATCATTACACTAAATTCCCCAAGTTACATCTTTGAGAATTTAGTATAATGTCCAAGTTGCACCTTCCAAGCAAAATGTTAATACAAATAACTTTCCATGTTTCATACAGGAATTTTATAAAATATTTATGTGATGCAACAACGTAAACACAAGCGGCAAACCTAAATCGTCAGAAAGCAGGAGAAATTAAATCTCAGCTGCAGAGTCTCAGTGTGAGTTTTCCTGATGGTTTCTTTATTTGCAGCATCTCATTGTATTCCGTCTGTGTCCGTGTTGATCTGTTGTGGCAGGACGGTTGCAGGAATGCATTTAGATAGCCTCTCCAGCATGAACCACATACTTAAGTTCAAATGCAGTTTTGAACCAACCGTGGCACTTTAAAGCGGCTATGTCATGACTGAGAGTGGTGACAGCAGTTCTCCCTGCTAACATTTTTCACAGCTCATGGCAAGTTTGCAAGTTTGTTGCTTGAACATGTAGGGTTAGCTACAGTAATAAAACACTCACGGGGGTCACCTTGCTGAAGAAATAATTATCTTTTTTTGACACAAAATTTCACATTAATATTTTACGACTTATAAGCCTCTATTGACATAGTCTCCCTTCATTAATCAGTGGCCAGCTCAGCTTGGATCAACCCAACCAAGCTTTCATTAAAGTTGAGTTTCACTATTATATGACTATACAATAATGGTGCCATTGCTGGGGAGCATTACCTATAAATCAACCAGCAGAACTGTCTATACAGTAATGAAAGACCTGCTAAGATGGTACAGTATGATGGCAGGCATGGTGATATTACTAGGGTTTGTGCTGCTTCTGATTTGTAGCTGTGAGTTTTACATGGTTCAGTGCCCATCAAACACACCGGGCCTGTTATGCAGACAGATTAAAATGCCAACATATAGGAGCTCAGGCATGACACTGCAAGGAGTGAATATTTAAAAAAAAAACTGCTTTTTTTCTGAGAGTTCATGAATGGAAAATAATAGGAAACATTGGCTAAACTGACCACTGGCTGATCTGTGTTGTTCTTTTTGTATTTGTTTTTCCTTTTGAAGAACATAATGCTCTTGTGTCCAATTAAAGAAATCTTTAGAACAAAGGTAGGCATATGCAAATGTAGACACCCGTAGATGGTGTGTCAGGGAGAATATCCCCGTTGGTAGATGATTTTATTTATGCAAAAATCTCATATACCCCTATGACAATTAATACTTCTAAAATGTTTTCAACATGTGTTTATGCGTTACCCTCTTGGGGAAACTGGCTCCTTGTTAATTTTAGCTTAAAGTCATTTCCAATCAAACCCACAGTAAAAGTCAGCCAGCCTCTAAAAGTGGGGTGTTAGGCATCACTATCTGTTCAGCATTATCTGTGGGTGGCAGCAGGTGAAGAGCTCAAACTAATGAATATGTAAATGATGGATATAACGGAACTTTAGCTGAGGGGCAAAGGGCACACGGTAACAAAAAAAAATAGTAGCACAAAGAATAGTACATGTTAATTTATATTTAACTGCTGCGGGTATTTGACTGTCCATATCCAAGTCTGAAACCAACAAAGGAGATAGAAGAGGAATAACACACCATTTCCAGCCTGCAACAGAGTAACAGATGTAAAAGTAGAAACTAAAGTTTATTGGTAAAGCAACAGAGCTTTGACTGAATGATCTGTGAGCTGTGATGAAACAATGAAGTTTGAGTCACAAATGAGAGTAGTGCAGTGTGTGTGTGTGTGTGTGTGTGTGTGTGTGGTTTCTGTATATCTTTCAGGAAATAATTATGTCATTGATTACCAAAGGCGCGGTACTGATGAAAGCATATGTTCCTTTATTTGGTAGATTTAGTGAAGTTTTGTGGGTTTTTTTGTTTGTTTGTTTGTTTTTTGGGGGGGTTGTTTTTTAAAAATAGCCACATATCACTAAGTGCATTTACGGTCAGACAGGGCAGTGAGTATGAAATCAGAAATTCTAAATTGATTACCTAATCAATAGTCGGTTATCAAAAAATCCTGATATGCAATTAAGGTTTTTCAAATGCTGCACTACACTTGTTTTTAAACCTCTGATACTTCACATACTTGACAGGATATTAGAGCACTTCATGATTTTAATAACACAGAAAAAGAAAGCATTAAGTTACATACAATAATGACATAATTTAATACTCACAGGGTGAGGAAAGCTGGGACTTCTTTCTACCTTGGACGACAGGGAGATGCACACGTTTTATAAATGGGTTGTCAGCAGGCCTACTATGTGTCTTACTTGTGTATATAAAGTATTCAAAATTTTATTTTTTTGGAAAATTTTTCCAGCAGATTATTTAAATGACTAAAGGACCCTGGTAGTCAGCAAGCACACCTAATATCAACTCATTACAAACTGAGGCATAATGCTGACAATACAGTTTTGACAGTTACATGGCACATCCCTTGTCTTCTCCATTATTTTTAAACATTTTAATCTTGATTTCTGCGTGGACTACAGTTTCTAGATTGCAGTTCAGTTTAAATTTATAATATTTAATTCATCCAATTTTATAAAATTCAACAACCTTCACATATTGGATTAAACCTAAAAGTAATATTTCTGCCACTGTTGTTTATGTCATGGTACTGTTTACAATCAAAAGATATTTAGTATTATTTTTTTTTTAGAAAATCCAATGGTTAGTGTCACGGGGTGACGTATTATAAAAAGCACAAATACAACACACACACACACACACACACACACACACACACACACACACACAATACAAACTAAAACAACTTCCTTGATTTGGACTTGAGTACAGTAAAATGCTGTGTTTTTGATTGTTTTCTGTGGAGTTCCAGGAAGACTTTTAAAACCATTCTCTTCTCATAGAGAATGCACAACAGAAGTCACTGAAGTTCAGTTTCAGAGCCTCAGCATCTTCCTTCTTGCTTTACAAAGCAAGAAGAAGAACGAGTAAGAGAAGCCAATTCAGTTTAAGCACTTTCTTTATCATAACAATTTAAGAGGAGGGCTACTCCTATTCCTCTCTTAGTCCATACAGTAGACATCTCTTTAGAAGAGACAACAGATCTGCACATTGATGTTAGTTGGTTGCTGAGGCGGGTATTGGGGGGGTAGAGATGAGATGAGAGGCCTGCAAGGAGCAGTGAGAGAGGAGGGTTGCATCCACGTACAAACAAATACCTCTTTAGAATTCTACACAGCACTCTGCTGCAGCGTGTTTGGTTTCCAGGCAGCACTGCATTATTAATGCTCCCATCTCCCCGTCCTCCCACCCTCGGAGCACAGAGTAGGGTGGGGACAGAGAAAAGGGGAGAGAACAAGTTAGGGTGGAGTTTTTAAAAAAAAGACAGCAAAGTTAAATGTAAAGGTGGCTAATGAGCAAATCTTATTTCCACTGCTGTTTGATATAAAAATGCAAAGAACTGGAGTCAGTTTCTGATTTTTTTGGTATACACTGTTTACTCAGGCATACACTCAGTCCACAGTTGTGCAAAAATGTAATGACTTCAGTATAAGGCTGGAGTTATTTTTTTTTTAATTCTTCTCATTGTCAAGATATAACATTAAACACCAGCAATAACAATGTGTTCATACCACATTTAATGCTCTGTTTTGTGGTAAATCTGGGGATCAGGCCAGAAGGCAATCAGCCAGACTTGCAGAATTGGTGGCTACCAGTATGACATATTTCTGGTGAGTCCCAAGGAGCCCAAGTTCCAATTAAAAATGTAATAACATTAATACATGCCACATTGTGAGGGATGGCCTTGGTCTCAGTTTGTGTCAGTAGTTATCTTATCACTTTAAGGCAGAACATATGATTGATTGAATTGTGTATTTGCATGTGTGTTTCCCATTTAATTCATCCTTTTTTTTTTTTTTCCTTTCAGTAAGGCCGCTTGTGACTATGTACTGCCAGCACAGTCTGTGTCATTTCAATCTAGACTGTGGTTTGCTAACATGATAATTTGAATTTAAATTTTCCAAAGAGAAAAAACATTTTGATGACTTTTTTTTCCTTGTTTCTGTCAGAATTTTCTATTTTCATCTCAGACAGCTGAAAACTGCACAGTTTAAAGGGGCTTTTAAACAGTCAGTGGTGGTCTTATGGAAGCATGCATCTGCACTATACAACAAAACATGATCTATCTGACATGATTTTGAAGATGCAACGTATTTTGAAAATCCTGTGTTAAATTATAGAAATTATATAAATACAATATCGCATCTTGAGCATCATTTCATCATTTTGTTCTAGTTTGCTAGGAAAATGGCAAATAGGTGTAGTGACTTATTAAAATGTGCAAACATAAATGGAAAGTATATGTCAAAACAGAGCTTCTGCAATTCTAATGAGCTTGAAATTCAATATTTGGTATGACCACCTTTACTCTTTGACATAGCCTGAACTCTCTTAAGCAAGCTTTATTGTTATTTCTTTAAGGAACAGTTCATTTTTTGGCATTTTTGTAGATTCAACTAAAGAAATGGGAACTAATTATGAGTTTGGGCATACTTCAGATGCTGTTATTCTATTAGGGCTGCATGCTTTGTTCACTGCCGGTTTCTCAATAGCATTGCACATTTTATCCAGCCTAATGACTGCATTCTTACTGTTAGAATGATTGCCAACATTATATGAGTATAGTTGAGAAATGAACAATGAGTCCAGGGCAGCTTTGCATATATTTTTTCTGATGTGGGACACAATTACATACTACCATGCATGTGGGTATTCAGACATAGACAGAAAAAAAAGAACAAAGAACACATGTGATGTCAACTTTTAGATAAGGTGAAACAAAACTGTGATCTTTTCTCAACCCTAATGAAGTAGTGTAATGGAGTGAAAAACTTGTCCCAGTCAAAGTAAAAGCTCCATTCCATCAGTAGAATTGAACTTTTTTGTAACACCACTTCATATTATTGTTGTGCAGTCAGTTGCTTATTTCAACTAGTCTAAAAATTTTAGATAAGTTAAGGTTAAAATGTACTACAGGCTTTAAAATACCAGGAAGCCTAAATCTGAGAGGATTGCTACAACTTGCCCATATTAATCTGCCAACAATAGAATCCTAGGGTTTTTAGCCATTAACTTATATCCAACTTCATAACAGCGAGAACAAAATCAGTTGAAACATTTTATGCCCTTCTCCAGACTGCCAAAGTTGTCCTTTTGTCTTTCTCCCTGTGTCTAATTAACAAACCCAGATGTATTTGGAATATCAGGAAGCTTCAGTTAGTGAGCAGGAGAAAGTGACAAAGACAGAGAGAAAGAGAAAACTGAGCCAGAAAGACAGAGAGATAACAATTCCAATTTCCCCAGTCACTGACATCATAAGGAACACATTGTGTCTCCTCACAGATCGGCACCGAGCACGCCTTGACACTGTTGCCGCCACTGGTAAAATGTTAAGAGCTAACCTTTAGCAGTCCAAATGTGGGTATGTTTTAGAGGCTAGCACATTTCCCTCAGCTCCTTTAATTCTATTTTTCCAGGGACTTCATTTTCTATATGGCAATAGGGCTGCAGTAATGAATTCGTGCAGAGTCCAAACTATGTCCCCCTTGTGACCTCCTGTCTGTAAATGAAATAGTCAGCAGAGCATCAGGGAGGAGGTCATTCTGGTATACACTGCTCTGCAGGGAGAAATCAGGGAGATTCTCCTCTCCATCATCTCTAAATGGAACTCTGCAACCTTTGTTTTGTTTTGTTTTGTTTTGTTTTTTCTTTCCTCTAACAAGTTTTAGAATCCAGCTCAATTTGTTCTTATTTTTCTAGGCAATGAAATTGTGAGGCAATCCACCAAGGATGTCAATACCCATTATCTTTTGTCTTTTATTCTTTATGAGCAAACCAACAAAAACAAAGCATAGTAGCATTGAGCTCAGAGACTGAATGTTGTCTAGTGTCTCTGATGTGCTTCTTGACCAATCAAGCTGTTAAGCCAGCACTGTTCTCTCCAGTGGAATTGAAAGCTGTGAGCAGAAGAGAGCAGTGGCAGTGAGTGGTTGTGTGACATCACCTTGTCAGAGCAATCAGCTTGGATTTGCTTAAGGGGAATTTAAAGGGTTGTTTATCCCTCAGTAGCACTGATTTTCAAGTCTCCTATGGCCCAAAGAGATGCTTTAAAAAGAGATGGTAAATGAAGTCTCTATTCTCAGTGAATTGTCTGATGTTCAGTTTTCAGCTCAGTTCTTAACATTAAACTGTGTTCCCTCATGTTATCCCTCATCAGCAGACTTTCAGGGCGTTTCAGACACATAAGATTACATGAAGAAGGTATGACAAACCTATGCAAACCACACTGTCCCACTGATCTGTACTGGTAAGATCTTTAAGTTCTTCCCTACTTTTGTAAGAAACAGAACTTAATATCGCACACTTTATCAATGGGGTTCAAATGCAGTTACATACACAACCAGGATATATTTGGGGGGAAGCCAGCTGAAAAGTGAAGCCAATGCATTAGTTAAAAAAAAAACAAAAAAAAACAAAACTGAAGTTCCTCAGAGGGCTACTTCAGGCTGGCTCCAAAATCGAGTTAGTCCCAATAGGTTTCTGTATTAAAATGCCATCTGTACAGCACATGTTTACAGATTGTTATCAAAAAAAAAAGAAAAAGGTTTTGGTCTCTATAGCTAATTTTCCCCTTTAAACAACTCCAATTAAATATTTTATTTATAACGCAAAAAGTTATGCAATATTAGGGGTGTGGCTGTCAGCACGGGCGGCTGCAACCAGTAGCTGCATGGCAGGCATCACCATAACTAAGTGAACTGGACCTCTCCACCATGTTTATGGCATAGGTGCTTTTGGAGCACTAAATTAAATTATCTGACAAATAATATGACCTGCTGTGTGATTAATTCTACTAGCAGACAGTTCCGAGACTCTGTAGTACAGTTTTGGGTAGGTAACATTCAATTTTTTTTTTCTATTTTTACCAGTTTTACCTATTTCTAATTGGCACTGTGCTTGTGCAGTATACCCCCTACCCTCTGTTGTTGCATCTTCCTAATGCTCCTTGCTCAAATACAGTTACTTTTTGCTTCAAGGATTCAAAACTGGACTCCAAACACCAATGGGTAATGTCAAATGCAGCAACACTAAAAATATATTTCATATTTTATAATTACATCTGAGAATAATTATAATTGGATGGAAAACTAACAGAAAATCAATGGATGTTTGTGATCATTTCGATTACATAGTAAATAACAGATAGCAGTTTATGCATAATATGTGTGACAAAATAAAGAATAAAATGGTAAAAAAGAAAAAATGTAATCCAGTGACACAAGCCAGTTCTCTGTTCCATTTACAGGCAAAATGAATAGTTATTCTTGTGTCTTAAGAGCTTTCATCACAAATGTACATTGTCTGAATTCCGCTCAGCATGCAAATGATAGAAAACCAGAGGTGAATCTGAAGCCAACTTATTGCAGTGGCCTGAAGTGAACTCATATTTTAGAACTTGGATGAGTCATTCAGAAACCATGGCTGAATACAAGTTAAATGTGGTCCCTTGGCAACAGTTAAGACACTAGGCAGTATTTTCAGTTTGTTCAAGAACAAAGTTCAGGATTTGTTTTGTAACATTTTTTACTCCTCTGCTCTGTGTATATGTATTCTACTTGAAACAGTTTTCATGTAACAAATAACAAACACCTCTGCAACTCTGCAATGCAGTGGCTCTGCATCGGGTAATGTATTCAATGGTTTTACACAACAGTTTAACTACAGTAACACTGAGTCCTGTTGGTGATGATGATGGTGGTGGTGGTGTATAAGAAGAGTAACAGTGCCGGTTGATAGATAGGGAATGGAACACAAGAAATTGAAGTTTAATCTCTTTTAGAAACAAAATTGCCTAGTTAGTTGAATTATGTATGTATAATATCTGAAAATGAATCAATTTTTTAACTTACATACAGTGATAAGCTTAGTGCACCTTCAGTCTTCAATGACATTTTATTACAAATTATGCATATCAAACTGCAGTCAGTTCTTCAGGACAAATTGATTATTTAGTAAAGACATTTAAAAAAAAAAGACATTAACCTGAAAATTTAAAGATTCTATGATGATTTACTTCTGGTTCCTATACTAGAGTTTTTTATTTATTTTATAGAAATGTTAGCTTGCAAATTGAGGTGGGATCTGGACCAATAAAATGATTCATAAGCAGACTGACACATGCAATTCAAAGTGAACTTTTCTGCAGTGACATTTAATGCTGCCTTTCCCATGTGGCTTGGAGAAAACAGGAATGATAAGGGCACTTTTAATTATTTCTGCTGCTGTTTTAGCCCCATCCAGTACTCTTCTGGTTCTTCAAATAAAATGATAACAATTTCCCCAATGGCAATCCTGTGTTTATAGTGAGGTGGAGCAACAATGTAATGAGAGATTTGTTTTATTGCTTTCTTCATGCTCTCCATCCTCCTTATTCTGTCATCTCACTGTGCTTAAGTTTTTTGTCTGTCCTTCACCTTGTCGGGGACATTGCCGTAAACCTGTTTCTTCAAAAAGTGTCTGGGAAAATTTCAAGTCTTGTGCAAACAGAGCAAACAATTCCAGGAACTGCTATGCTGTGTTTGCTGCCTGCAGCTCACTTTGTTATTGGTGTTTTCTAAAGGAAATTTGGCAGTACCATTAATATTTTCTGCTTGACCAATTGAAGACAGCCTAGAGCGACGAACATCACTCAGGGAATTGAAACCTAGTCACTCAGCAAGTTGGCTATAGAATACACACAAAGTGAAAGTCAAAGATCTCATCCACATAGTCATTTGGGATGCTATTGAGCACTGATCCCACATGGATCCCTTAACTTTGTCCATTCTTGCAGCTATGCAGCAAGCAATTATGCTTGAAAAACAGTCTTCTGAGCTCCTATAGTAAATTACACTTTGAGTTACACATGATCCACTTATTGGCTCACTATTATTTGCAGTGCAGATACGATATAGTAACTAATAAAAACAGTGTTTGATTTCTGTAACTATGTAGATGATTCATAAGTCTATTTTTATGACATACAACAGACAGGCTGTTCACTTTCTTTTGATTAACTGCAACATGTGTTTTCAATGAATTGTGCAAATTAACTGGGCAGTGAGAACTTTGCATTTAGTCACCTTTGTATGACTACAGCAACATTACATGAGCACTTCTGTCTAAGAGGCCAAAATCCCTGTCGTTCTTCAATTTTATGAATGTTTAGTTGAGATTTGTCATTTTAACTGTATGGCTCTCTTACATAATATAAAGCTATAACTGATTTTAATATACTTGAATCCAAGTTGTAATAATCCACAGGATTAGTGACTTTAACTGACTCAGTGCCCTCGTCTCTGTTGAGACACTGTAAAATGCTATTTAGCATGGCAAGAACTCAACTAAATCTCAGGACTCAGTAAAAGAGACTAGCAGCAGGGAATATGAAATAAGTATTTCTGGTTTTAGGTTAAGCTACATGTATCCTGCAGCCTGCCTTTTGGCAGTAAGGTGGTAATCATGTCTGTTAGAGGGTGATTTGAGAAGCGCTAAAAGGCATTGTTTGGTGTGATGCTCAGAGACTGCACAACTGGTTTTGCTGTTTAGTGGTGGGAAGAAAACTACTTGATTAAGCAATCTTTTAAATGTCAGTAAATATTGTTATTCATTGGCCCATAATTTTGTTATTACATCATACTCTGATCTATTCTGTCGTTTTTGTGCAGCAACTAAACAATGTTGTTAAGAAAACAATGGCATGGGCAGTGGTATTTCGGATCTATTTCACACATCATAAAAGTATATAACGTAATTTTAAAACTATGTAGAGATTTAATAAAGGCCAGACTCAGTTTATAACATGATGCAGAGGTCAGAACATCCCAGCAAAACAAATTAAAGGTCTGTTTACTAGGAAATAGTCAGAGAACACAGTACTGAGGGAAAACCCTCTCTCCCTCCCTCTGTTGCAGTTATTTGAGTGGGTTCCAACATCACACAGGTCATTGTTTTTAGGTTAGCTTCAATGAGGGGCTGTCTCTGGGTGTGTGACCTGAACAGACTGTGCTCAGGGAGGCAGGAAATGTTACTCATGCTGGCAGCCTGTATATAACCCCTGCGACCCTCCTCAGGTCATAGTAAGAAGTCACCTTTGCCTTCAGAGCCACATGGACCTGCATGGGATGACATACTGTTTATTCTGCATTTATTTGAAAATGAGAGAGAATTGATAGGTTGACTGAATTCATTTTGTTTGTGAGACATTTTAAGGGAGTCAGGTTAACTGTAAAGTATAAATGCCAATGTAAATTTAAATTACAGTGAAAAGCATGATATAAATGTAGAGTTTTGTGATGTTTTTGTGATGTATTTCAAATAATTACCAAATAACTAGTTACTTTGCAGTATTTAGTTTTATATTCAAAAAGTAAGATAAGCTTTGCTTGCCGGTTCTCGAACATCTCCACAACATTAAAATACTGCAAATTAATCCAAAATATCCACAACTCTGAGCAAGGCCATTTTCTGCACTTTTAGTTTTAGGACTTTATTTTGACTTAAAAGAAGATGATTTTCCACAGCTGATCTTCCGGGCATCTCACCCTGAATATGTAACATATATATTCTCCACAAACATTGAAAATCACTCATCCTCTGCTCAGTCCACTTCTTAATCAACCTCACCCTCAAGATCAATAGCCTGCGAAGGGCAATCCAATCAACCACTCATAATAAAGGACCAATTAAAACATAATCCATTTATCTATCACCTTTAATAAGCATATTTAATTTCCAATGTGATTCTGCAACATCCTGACGATCTATAATGAGAATGCCTCTTTCAAGGGCAGTGTGGCATAGGTGCTGAAAGCACAACCCAGAATCCTCAAATAACAGATCCACCTTTCCTCCTCATTATGAACTCAGCAGCATAGTGTTGACCCATGACAGAACTAACCTCATTGAAATGCTAAGCGTTCTCTCACCTTCTAGGGAATGAGTCTGTCGACCACGTTAGGGCAATGAGGGAGTGCCCGTCAAACACTGCTATCTGAGCTTTGATGTACTACTAAGTGCACAGATCTTTAATGGCCCTTGGCTTTGGTGTGTTAAGAAAAAAAATAAATCTTACTGCCTTCACTTGGCAAACTAGAAAAAAGGATGATTTCCCAACCACAAATAAGCAGAAAACACAAGCTTTTACAAACACATTAAGTGAACTGGTAAAGATCACCTTGAAGACATTCAAATGCACAGTGGTGATTGATGGTTCAGCAAAATTGCCAGTAGTGAAGATAAATAAGGCCCATAGCCTGCCAAATGCTGTCATAATCACTTGGCTCTACAACTGTCAATTAACTATATGAATTTATACCTCTTAGATAGGCATTATAAAACAATTTCCATCTTATGAAATCAACAAATTTGGGAGTCACTTTATAACAATAAAATAAGCATCAAAAGCCTTTGATGAATAGTGCAGCTATGTGAGTCACCCTGCATTCAAACACTCACTTCAGAGTAGGAACAACAGTCCAGAAAATCCATAAAAAAAGCAGATTATTTTTTGAAAAGGCTAAAGAAAGGACAGCACAACTGAATATGTTACATTCCTAGTTGCTTTAACTTTTGGTTAATTTGTTTAAATGTGCTGATATAATTTTTCTTACTAATCTGTGAGATTAAAAATGGCTCACTGTGGAGCTGAATCATGAGTCATACACCTGTGAATTATTTAAGATTACATGCTGTATGTATTTCAGCAGCTAATATTTTTTTCAGCAGCATACATAGAGTTGTATGCCTGTTCATTAAAGTGCTTTTTCTTAACATGGTGTAATATCAGATATTTTAGATTAACATCCTTAAGATACCCCATACTCCCGCATGGAGTATGGGGTGTCTGGCCCGTTGTTGCGGGCCATTCAATCTCTGTACAACCGCAGTGAGAGCTTGGTCCGTATAGCCGGTAATAAGTCGGATTAGTTTCCTGTGGGTGTTGGACTCCGCCAGGGCTGCCCTTTGTCACCGATTCTGTTCATAATTTTTATGGACAGAATTTCTAGGCGTAGCCAGGTGGCGGAAGGCTCCTTCCTTGGTGGAGTCTCATCCCTGCTTTTTGCAGATGATGCAGTCCTGTTGGCTTCATCAGGGGGTGGCCTCCAGCTCGCAGTGGAACGGTTCGCAGCCGAGTGTGAAGCGGCCGGCATGA
>JASGAU010342197.1:0-27025 GCA_030220045.1 Australoheros facetus
CACACACACACACACACACACACACACACACACACACACACACACACACACACACACAGATTAGAGTCCCAGATGGTTAAGGATGGATTTGTAAACTGTGTGTTTGTGTGTTCTTGTTTAACTCATGTTGTGGAGACATAAATCAAGCCCATATATAAATCCTTACATTTACTGAAACCAGTGTAAGTTGATGTAATGGCCTATGTCAGTGTGTGCATTTCTCTCTCTCTCCTTTAGGACTGCAGGGAGCAGGCTCGCTTGTCCATAACATCGCAGTGGCGGCGGCAGCAGCAGCAGCACAAAGGTAGTAGTAACCGTCCGGTGATTTCCTCGAGACCTCCATGGGAATTTATGGAATGTCCTGGAACGCCCAGGGTGGGACTTGATGTCATTTTTCCTGTTTGCTTGTTTCAACTGACAAGCCTTACATCCTGGCTGCTGCTGCTAGTTTGTGGACACACACATAGAGAAATACTCACACAGAGTAAGGACAGAGCTCTGCGATTGTGATGGTCAGATATATACACAGTTAAAATAAGAGGATTTCCTCTTGAAAAAATCCTCTGTGATCAGCGACCTCTGGTTGGAGAGTATCAGTGCTTTACATAAGACATTAAGACTAAACATAAAAAGAATCAGAAAGCACATGACTACATGCAAAACCAAAAAGAGGGAAGATCATCAGTCAGATGGATAAAAATCGAAAACTAGGAGACTCTTGCAGTACTCTTTCTGTGGTCACTTCAAAGGTGGACATCACAAATTTCCATTACATTAACAGACATGGCTTTACTGGAGCAAGCACAGCTTAAAATATATTTGGATTACTTTCCTGCAGCCTCAAATCTCTGGAAGTTGATTGTCATGATGTAGAGAAATGAACCGAATCCAGCAGCTGCCTGGAAGGACGCAAACTAAGCTAAAAATATACTGTATTCTTTGGTCATAGATCACTGCACCGTCAAAATTCCAGCAAATGTTATAGTGGAGGAAGTGCGGCTTCTTAGTGCGGCTGCTATACTTAGATTGAAGTTCTGGTGTGACCACTTGAACCTGCACTTCTGCTGTTTCACCACAGACGTCAAACTTGCACAGAGAGCAAACATCAACTTCTGTGTCAAAATAATCCGACTTTAAAGTCGGGGGGGTCATCATGGATGATGAGAGTTTTAGGCTGCGCCTCAGAGACCAAACAGGGGCTTTTAGTCAGTCTGCAGTGTTGTGAAGGAGCATCAGGCAAAGGCCAAAGGTGATTTCTAGTATGCTAACTTGAGGCATCTGAACATTTTGAAGAATATTTGAGAATCATCACACGTGAGCTGAAACAGAAGCCGTCAGTCGAAGAAGCCGCATCATTCAAGCTGTTGCATCAGGTCAGGAGACTGACAAGGCTGCGATCCATGAACTTGTCCCCTACGGTCAGACCGTCAAGGCCAAGCTCCACCATAACATCCTGAGGTGTCCGAGGACAAAGACTGGGAAATAATGACCCAAAATGTAGCATGTAGCACCATGCCATCATATGCCAGCACACAGTGCATTAATAACATGAGTTTTTTTAGCCACTTCAGTACAACTTTCACCCACCATCTCCCCCTATAACCCCTTTAACCACATTAATGACATGAACAATTAAAATTTTCCTCTCTGTCCTCCTCCACCTTCTGCAGGCTAGCAGCTGCCCACCAAGCCCAGGGCCAGAGACTGATCCTGGGCAGAGAGAGCCAGGTAAATGCCCTCCAGTCCTTCCATCAGACAGCCCCCACACACTGAGCTGGATCATGCTTTAGCCGCCTGACAGTCAGTCAGAATGATGGCCTCTGTAGTGATCGGGGGACATCGGAAGAAGTCCCTCACATTGAGAGGCGTGGACCCAGAGACCTGCATGATTGTGTTTAGGAACCACTGGGCCCAGGTGATCAATTTACACTCTTCCTACAGCATATTTATCTCCCTCGATCAATCAATGCAATGCCTCACAGACAGATTAAGTTACTTCACTGACATGTTTTTAGTCTCTGTCTCTTCTGCCTCTCTGGCCTGACCTCATTTCACTCATAATGACTGCGTGTGTGTGTGTGTGTGTGTGTGTGTGTGCGCGCGCGCTGGCATTACTGGTCAGACTTTGGCCTTTAAACACAGGCTCTATTTAGTACAAATCGCTCTCCATCACCGCCAAGAAAACCCACACACACTCTGTATCACCCGTGCGTGTGTGCAAGTGTTTGTGAGTATGTGTATGTGGTCCTTGTCTGAAGCAGCTGAGGTCAAAGGTTAACACAAGTCCAGACAGTGAATTACATTCTTGTTTCATTCATCTCTTGTTCACCCCCTCCCACAGCTATCTGTCTTCTGCTGCATCTTAAATGTCTTGCAACAATAAAATTCTCATGTTTATACACAAATAAAAAAACTGTAATACATCATTCATTTATGTGTAAAACTGTACAATTTAAACAAATCTTTCAGTCAAATGAACATATTGGTGATTTGTTCCTGCAGTTTAAAATATAATTGTTACTGAAAAGAAATAGGTGTGTATAAAATTCCTTTGGGACAAGGGATTTGATTTGGGTCTCATCTTGACCTTTTTTAAGGCTCATTTTTTTCTTTTTGTTTGGTTAAATTTGATCACCATATGTACATTATTATGGAAAGATCATAGTTTTTAAACTCTGACTTATGTATCTAAATATAACACCCCAAATTTGATGTAATGTCACTTGCTGCTACCTGTGTCATTTATTGGAGCCAAAAAAAAAGCTAAATTTTGCCCACAAACTGTAGGGAATTTGAAAAATATATACGGGTCCAAATTGCTCCAAATGACTCCTCCTTTAACGTACACCGGAGGAGGCACGTTTTACTGTTAGTGTAGAAAAAACTGTACCATTAAAAACGAATGCAAGTCAAAAATAAACACGTATTTCTGTCTTTACTCAGGTGGTGAAGATCCTGGAGAAACACGAGCCGAGTCGCAGCAGCACCGGCGCGCTGAGTTTCCTCACAGGTCACGGCAGCAGCGGCAGCAGCGGCAGCAGCGGCAGCAGTGGAGCGTTACGTCTCGGTCCCATCCCGGCCGATGAGGCCAGCGCCGTCCAGAACTACGTGGAACACATGCTCTTTCTGCTGATGGAGGAAGAGGCGGGACAAGGTAGGAATAAAGAAATCATGTCTCATTGTGCGACAAATGCTGTAGCATACCGGGTCTCATGGGTGTTAATGCACTGGTACCAGGGGGAGCGATGGGTCCGATCTTGGAGTTTGTGGTTCTGGAGGGCGTGATGGAGAGGCTGTTTCTGTGGAGCCTGAGGAGACAGTTCACTGAGGACATGAAGCTGGAGCAGCTCAGGATGTACCAGATGCTTCTGTCTCAGGCCAAACAGCCTCTGCTGCACCACAAACCGGTTCTACGCCCGCTCATGATGCTGCTCGCCTCCTGCGCCGGAGCTGCAACTGGTGAGTGGGAGGTGAAAGTGTTGAAATGCATAAAATTTGACTTTGCAAGCCAAATAAAGGTTACGATGATCACTGCACTATCTTGTGGTACAAAGTGGTACTGCATTAAAGTGCAGCTCAGCCTAAATTCAGCATGAGCTGTTATCGCTTCCATACAGTACATGGATGTTTTGGATATAAAGTAGGAGAGGTTGCTTAATTGATAGCTTCAGTTAGTTAAGGAAAGTTTTAAACTACTTTTAGACTCAGCTGTTTACAATAAGTACCTTTAAAAGTAGCTGAAGTTTCACTTTATGCCTCATAAAGATACTGTGGAAAAATAAAAGTAGCAATTCACACAGTAAACAAAGAAAGCTATTTCAAACAAGGTGATACAGATTTTCTTTGACAGACACTTTTATTAAACTGCTCCATCCAGCCCTGTAGGAATCCTGCAGTTGGCTGAGCTTTCTAATGAGATCAAAGTGGGTTTAAGTGGTTAATTATGAGGCTGGAGGTGTAGCCACTGGCCAGTAAGACATTTAATTGCTTACCTGACCTTTAAATCACCTGTGTTTCCCCCTACAGACACCGGTGGTGTGGTGGAGGCGGAGCTGGTTCTCCTGTTGAACCAGCTCTGTGTGGCTTTGGTCAAAGATCCCTCTGTGCTCGAACTGTTCTTCCACACCAGCGAGGACCAGGGAGCCGCCAACTTCCTGCTCTTCTCCCTGCTCATACCATACACGCACAGGTGGGTGCACACACAGGTGGATGCATTCTGTTATACCTGCTGGAAAAAAGCGGTACACAAACAAGCGTACTCAAGCTTAAGTGTGCACTTCAGAAGTGTACAAAACCCACAGCCTGTGTTATCGCTCTCTCAGACAGGGTTTGGTAGGCCAACAGGCCCGAGATGCTCTGCTGCTCATCATGTCTCTGTCAGCCTCCGAGCCACGAGTCGCTCAGCACATTGCAGAGAACACGTACTTCTGTCCTGTAAGTAAACAAACACACAAAGACAAGGATAAAAACCTCTTTTAAATGAACAGCATAAAAAGATAACTGCTTAGGAATTACAGACATTTTTATGCATTTTCAGAGGCTCAAAACTGACAGGATAAACTAACATCATTTTAAATCAAAGGGTATTTTTAATACTCGGATGAAAATGAACATCACCAAATGCTGTTTCCTCCCTTCGGTTGCTGTTTGTTTGTGGGTCTCTCTGTATTCAGTTGTGTATTTAATAGCTGAAAAGCTGCTCTGTTGGGTTGAGATCATTGAAGAATTTGTTTACCCTTGGATTGGGTTTCCACCTTGCTTTGGGTCACCATCCATTTACACTGTGAAGCTCTGATTTTCTTTCTAAAACTGAGAGCCGAGTGCAGTGCAGCCCTGGACACTTCACAGTTCCTCCTGCTGCTTCTATCATCAGTCTCATCATCAGTAAACACTAGTGACCCAGTTCCACTGCCAGCCATACCTGCCCATGCTTTGGATCACGAGCTGTTTCTTTGCCATACTTTATTCTTCCCATCATTTCTGTACAAGTTCATCTTGGTTTCATTTCTTTCTTCTTTTCTTTTACAAACGTGTTCAGGCTCTTTCAGATGTTTTCTGGCAAAATCTAACCTGATGTTCTTGTTCTTGACGGTAACCAGGTGTTTGCACTTTGGTGTAAACCCTCCATATTTCCATTTATGATTCGATTTAATTCCATTATGTCTCTTTGAGTGTAGTCATTGACAATAATACCTCTTCCTCCTCTTGGCTCGATGTTGTAAAGCTAAAGAAAAGTAAAAAGCTGCCAAATACAAGTTCAAGTTGAAATCCACTCCGGATTTTTCATCTGCTTTGGTTGTCATTAAATAATAAGGGAACAGGCCTCACTGGGCCAGAACTGCTTGTTAGTAACTGTCCATTTTTTTACGAGCCTCTGAAAATGTGTGACTGTGTATAAAAGCTTTTGTAAACCCTCTCGAATAAAAGCCGAAAGTCTGCACTTCAGTCACACACTGATTGTGGTGGTCAGTGTTGGTGTACAGAGGCAAAACTACATCAATTGTGTCTTTGTCCAAAACTGTATGTGTGCCTGAATGTGCACACAGTCTAAAAAAATGTTGATGACAAAGGATGAAGTGAGCAAGTCCTGAGATAAACTTTGCTTAGCACTGAGGCGAGAGATTGAAGTGACAATCAAAACGAAGGATACTGCTGATTGACACATGACAGGGTAATAAATTAATTAGAAGGTTACCCAGGCAACTGAAGCTCTTGATTTCTGTAACCATTAGCCATGAAGTGACTTGAAATATGAATCCCTTCCTGTGTGGACAGGGCTTTGGTGATTTGCTCTTACCTTAACCTTAAAGCAGTGATGACAGATGAATGTGGTGAAGGTCAGTACCTACAACACTTTGAAGGGTGTTTATTCCTCTGCTGAGGCAAAGCAAAGTTCTGTTTTGCTTTTTTTGTCAGCAAGATTGTGCGCACACTGCCTAGCTGAATTTCTTGAAATTTGCTCGATTGTGAAGAAATTCAAAGAATTTCTGCTCAGATCTTGATAACGTTCATTAATACCACAAGCTGCATGGAGAAGGAGGGAAATGAAAAGAATTAGGAGAATAAAAAGGCCCCTTAAGAGCCCGACCCTTGATCGTTTAACAGATTTTTTATGAAACAGATGGCTGTTTAATGAATACAATCAGTAGGTTTTGAACACAGTGTATGAGCGCTTTCCCCCATTCATCTCCTCTCTGCATTGTAATCTCATTAGCACAAGTTATGCAATAAACTAATGAGCTCATACTGCTTCCTCAGGGACTGTGTGTGATGGATATGGAGAGAGAGGAGAAGTGGAAAACTGAGGGAAAACTACAGTGGAAAGTGAAAAAGGGGGTTTAGGAGGGAAACCCGGAAGAAAAAAAACAAATGCAAATAAGAGAAAATAAAAACATCTGGAGAAAAACTTGAGTCACTGCAAAATAGAATAAACCTTAATATTAATAAAGGCTTATTTGAGGCTACAGTAAGTTACAAGAAAAAGTTAAAAGCAAAATTTTTTTTAAATATAACAGAAACTGAAGAACATGTTTGTGTCCTTCAGCCATGTTGGCTCCAAGCCTGCCAGTTTCTGTTTGTGAGAGAGAACAAGGGTGGGGGTGTAATATGTGAGAGGGCGAGCAAAGACATCTGAGCACGTGGCGTGTGTGTGTGTGTGTGTGCGTGCGTGTGTGTGTGTCAGATTTAAGCCCATGTGACCACACGCTGACCTCAATCTTTATGCAGAGAGCAGATTAGTAAATCAGCGTGAGATTGGCTCCAACACAAAGAGGGATTAGCAAGTCTGCACATGATTGGACGCCTGCCTGATTGCTAACGGGACCCGAGACCGCAGCTGTTGACGACCAGCGCCACCGCTGCCACTGATGCTGATGTTGATCATCGTTGTCTTTCCTGATAACTCCGTCCTGAAGCCTAAAATCTTTCTTTTTTTTTGTTTTTTGTTTTAGGTGTCAGAAATTCAGATTAATAATGTAAGACAAAAAGTTCTCACTGAAACATTTAGACAAAAGGAGGGAAACAGAAGGCAGGAGGAACTGGAGGATATAGAAACACAAAGAATCATGACAAAACCAACCAATATGACACAGACTGCGACAGTTTATGTCAAAAGTGGGTTCTGACTTGTGGGTCCAATGTTAATGTGAATTTTGGCAGTCGGGATCTAATTTTTCCAACTCCACTGTGAACTTGGATGGGAGTAGAGCATTGACTGAAACTGCAATTAGCAATGTAAGTGTCAAATGTTTCCAGTTATTCCTTTCCAATAAAATTGGATTGGATTGGAAAGGAATAACTGGAAATTTTTAGGAATTTACTGGGACCAAAAACTCCAGTATATCCAGTTTCCTGTATAAGAAGACAAATCATGATTAATAAACATTTTTAAGCCAAAGTGGCATCTGCAGGCTGCTGCTATGGAAGCTTGTTTCTGCCACTTTTTTCATCCAAAATTTCTCAGAAGTTTGAGTTAGTAAGTCCAAAAATAATAACCCCAAATTTATATATTTTTTAATTTTACGATTGCTGCTGAATGTTTTTTTTCAGTGGTTTCTCTTTATTTCAAGTTTTTTTTAAATCTTATTAAATTACTTACTAAGTCTACCAAAAAAAAAAAGAAAGATCAGGGAACCATATTTTATCTTCTAGCCTTCCCGTCAATCTTTGTCTCTGTCTGCACTGATTCTCTGCTAGTTGGCTACAGAACGTAATTTTGATGGAAACCTGTGTGTGTGTGTGTGTGTGTGTGTGTGTGTGTGTGTGTGTGTATATACTGTAGGTGCTGGCCACAGGTCTGTCTGGTCTGTACTCGTCTCTTCCAGCCCGGCTGCAGGTTTACAGTGAGGACTGGCACCATCTGGAGCAGGCGGACTGGCAGCAGGTAACAACCACACAGCAGCAGGGTGACAGGATGAAATCATGAATGAATGAATCCGTGACAGAAAATGAAGCAACAGGAATAAGAAGGGATGCTCCTTGCCCATCTGTAGGAGCAACTTTTACATGTGTGGAGTGCTTGTATTGCTGGCTTTGTCAGGTTTCAGTTTTAAACCACTGAAGCAAAGATTTTGACTTGCCCTACCTCCCCCACTTGGCCAGAGTTCTCATCCTATTGTGTATCAGTGCAGCACTTGTGTGCACAGTAAAATAAATGTAAAGTGCTGCTACTTTGACTACAATGGTTGCCTGTAAAATGTGTGTAATCAAATATGGACAAGTATGTGTTAGATAACTATATGTACATATAAAACTATATTACGTGAGTATACAAATCAGGGACTGACTGAATGAGAGTAAATGAATGAAAAATGACCTCACTTTTACCTCGTGTTTGGGCCAACAGGTTCCTGCTCTGGTCCACTTCCTGCACTCACTGGACTTCTGTAGTGCTGTTGCCAAGGTAGCATACAGCATACAGCACACGCTCACACTCACGCACACACACACACATGCACACACACACACACTAAGCGTGTCTTTGTCTGTCTCAGGTGGCTCATCCCTCCATCCGCTTTCAGCTGCTGGGTTACATCTACAACGGCTTCCTCGTGCCTGTACTCGCTCCGGCTCTGCACAAGGTACCACAGTTCATCAGTACACTGTAAGAAATGTCCCTGATAAGGTTCAGTAAACTACAGGCAGCTAGAGCTATCAAACGAAAAGAATGAAAGGAATGTATAGCCTGTGAGCTCTTCCATAATTATTAAAGTCTAACTAAAACTAAACTAAAAGAAGCTTTGGGAAACATTTTTATTAATGGAAATAAAAATGGAGAAAAAAAAAGACTTAATAAAACCCAACTGAAGCAATGTCATACATTTATGTGCACATTTATTTTAGTTTAGTTATTTTGCATACAAACAAAACTAAACTAGATGCTGTACAGTTCTATATCATTGCATTACATCCAACAGTATTGCACTGGTTTTACAAAAACACTAAATTACTGTATTTCTTTTGCACTGGCTAAAATTTCTTGTTTTCTGTTTTTCAGAGGGTTTTGCATAGACTTTGTAGTTCTGTTGTACATCTGGTCAAATAGTACCAGACAGGACACTTTCCTCGTGCTTTACATTTAATCACAGGAAAGCTATTGATGCAGTATTTTTACTGTAAATCTAGCAGGATAAAAACACCTGCACGGAACAGTCATTATTTAATCACATCCTGGTGTATGCAGTCATTTGTCTTTGTGTGTGTAGCTGACGGTGGAGGAAGTGATGACCACCACAGCGTACCTGGATCTGTTCCTGTGCTCCATCTCTGAGCCTGCCCTTCTCCAGACCTTCCTGTCCTTCATCCTGCTGCACACACACGACAGCGTTCAGATCCTGGACACACTGGTCAGCAGGGTCAACACACCTTTCCAGGTACTGACACACTCATCTAAAACTATGTGCAGCTGCTTTATGATCTGTCATTCAGTGAAAGAGATGACCTTTCACCTTTTGTCCATCAGTTGGGCACGGTGTCGCTGGCTCTGTTCAGGACTCTGATCGGCCTCTTTTGTGAAGATGTGATGCTGCAGCTGGTCTTCAGGTCAGTCTAAGAGCAACTCACAGACACACATCTGTTAATTAGACCTGATTAACATGGACTAATAAAATACTGCACTTTCAGGCTTTTATTAGCAAATCTGCCACAGTGTCCAAGCCCCTAATTTTAAGGTTCACCAGTATCCAGGTAACTGAGCTGTATAATGTTCACCCACAGAGACTATCCATAGAGGCCACCACTGTGAGAACGATGTGGCCTAGGATGTTCAAATTCACAGCATACACAATTGCTGTTCAAGCTAGACCCATCAAACTTCACAGACTTGTGGCCACTGGAGAAACTGCACCTGCCTTGGCAGTTGTGCACAGTATGCTAAGACTAAGTGTGACTTCTCTGTGCCTCCTCAGGTATCTGATTCCCTGCAGTCACCTGAGCAGGAAGCAGCGCTGTTCCTTAAAGCAGAGGGATTGTTACTCCTCCAGCGCTGCAGCTTTCCTGCTCCTAATGCCTTCCTGGTGCCCTGTGCAGCTCCAAAACTCACAGACACACTCAGAGCACATCCACTGGCCCAAAGGAGCAGGTCAGTACAGTTAAAGCGTATGTATAAATAAGCAATTACCCTCTAACATACTGATCTGAAATCTGTGTCTGTGTCAGATCTATCAGTGTCAGACAGTGTTGGTTACTGCCGTGGTTCAGACTTCCTGATGGATGTAAACTACCTCCATTACCTCTGGGATGCCCGCCAGGCTATCTCCACTGCCCACAGGTTAGTGTGTCTTTCTTCTTCTGCAAAAGGACTACAGCTCCATCTGGCTTTGATTATTAGAATTAAATGCAATTTTGGGGGATTTCTCATAAACACTTACGGGGGAAACAAGCAGCAAAACGCAGTGAGAAATGGTGAAAAATGTCATTGTATCATGTACAATGACAATAAAAGGCTATTCTATTCTATTTTATTCTATTCAAATAATGGTAAATTGTTTTAGAGTGCCATCTGTTGGTCAACATGCAGTATTATATTAGTAGTAAAAACCCTAATGGAAGAATGAATGAACATCTACAGCTCTTGTTACAATATTAATTATTGTATGTTCTTTATCTTACAACAAAGCACCTTGAGTTTGTTGTGACTTGGTGCTATATAAATAAAATTAAACTAAATTGTTAAAAGCAATGCACCAGTGTTGGTGCACTGCTTTTAATGTTCACAGTTCTGCTTTTTAACCACAGTTAGATAAACACATCCTGTATTCAAAACCAGCAACGGATCTCTATGGTAGGAAGCAATGAAGCATTTGTGGTGGTGGTACTGCAAAAATACATGTGGCCACATTAGTCTGTTTCACTTTTTATCTGGTGGTGAAACCAATATTAACATAAAAAAATTATATCCTTATTATATCTTAATAATCTTAGACTAATGTAAATATTGCAAAGATACAGGAAATACTCATGAACAGAGTCCAATCAAAGAAACAAAACCAACGGCTTTAAACCTCATGCTAATCTTTTTACACTCTTAGTTTAGCGTGTTAGCATGCTAACATATGATAATGAGCAAAAAAAAGTACAGATGAGGCTAATGGGTATGTCATTAGTGTTTCACATCTGAACGTCGTGGCCCAAAAACTTGCAGAAATAGATACACTCACAAGCCACAGGATTAAACCTGCTATACTTGCTCAATGCTATGAAGGCCCTGCTTATGTCACTGTTGCCAACTCCTCAGCAAGGAAAGTAGCTATTGGCCGTCCTAAAAGTCGCTAGAAGTCACAAAATGACATCATCACCTAATTTGCATAATTGGTTATTTGCATGTAGTTGCAATCAAGGGTGTAGGAGAGAGGAATAACATCTTTGGAGAGATAAAAAGTGAAGAAAAACACCCTAAATATGTTTAGAACTACTAGGGTTGGGCGATATGGACCAAAATAATTTCTCAGTATTTTTTACCTGAATGGTGATACACGAAATATATCTTGATATTTTTTAACAAAAAACTCTCCAAAAGTCGCCGACGTCACTGAGAAAACTCGCTAAATTTGTCGCTATTCACTTTTTGGAAAAAAACTTGCTAGGGGGGTCTGAAAAGCGGCTAAATCTAGCGACAAAGTCGCCAAGTTGGCAACAGTGACTTGTGTCACCAATAAAACCCATACCCTGTTGTCCATATCCTGACCCATCAGAGTACTGTATGCACACAAGGTGAATGGACTGCACTGGTGGTGTTGCCTTTTAGTGGGACATTGGCAACAGATTCTCCATCAGTGGTGGCCAAATGATCAAAGCAAAGAATAAGTAATAAAGAATTTGTGAATAAATATGCCTACTAACAGAGTACTTAATGTAAGCACTGCATTTGATGGTGCCTTTGTGACAACACTGCTCTATGGCCAACTCAGTGGTAAATGTAACAATGATGTTTTGTGACACTGTGACAGGTCTTATGTTTCTGGGATTGATTCAGTTAAAAACATGTTAAACACAGAATACCTGATAAGTTCATTTTTTTATTTTCTTGCAGGGTGTGCCGTTTATGGTCAGCTCCTTATGACGGCATCGACCCTCCACCTCAAGAGTATCGATCCGACACACCAGGTGACGACATAGATGATGAGGATGAGTTCGTCCAGCGAGTCAAGAGTGACTCCATAGGCTCTTTGGTCATCAGTCCTCCCCCTTCTGCCCTCTCCCCCACACCGTCCTCTTTAGATAACTGCCAGGCAGGGAGAGCCAGCGCTGCCCTTGAGCTGGAGTGGGATGACATCTTTGCAGATGAAAATTCCTTATCTTCAGCGGTGGTAAATGTGGCAAATGGCAGCATGTCCGTGGAAATCGATGGGTGTATTTTTCCTCCAGCACCTCCCCCGCTGCCTCCTCGACACATCCAGGAAATGCGTCGCAATGCGACCAAGCTGGTGCATGGCTCTTACGTAGAAGAGTCTGAATTTCAGGACGATGTCCTTGTCTATGATCTTGTTGCTAAAAAAGATGCAAAGACGGCCATTTTGGATCGGATCATGGTGGCAAATCGCCGATCTCGTGGGAGCATCTCAAAAGGACAGCGAATTTCAGCAACAGCATCAGCAACAATGTTAACAACAATGTTAACAACAACAGGGAGGACGGTGATGGAAACGGTAAACACCATTATGTTGACTAGGAGGCGGAGTGAGGATGGAGGCAAAGAGGAAAGAAGGAGGAGTGAGGACTGCGGAAAGGAGACGTGGAGAACAAAGGAGGGAGAAGAGGAGACAAAGAGGATATTTGGTCACAGAGGATCCCTGGGAGATCAGCTCTTCACCAATGGCTTCAATGTAAAGAATCCCATCATCGGCGAATGTGATGAGGCAGATGATGACATGAAGTCTTTAAAGCAAAACTGTGAACTGAATGACTTCACAGCTCATATCAATCACACGACTACAGGACATCAGCAACACATACATCACAGCACACAAGCACCCTTGCCATGTTTAGTGACAAACGCTTTAATCAATGGCCATTATGAATCCGAACCATGTGACCTTCCCGTTTCTCCAAGCCCGTCTGACAGCAACACCAACAACAATAACTTCCTGTCCCAATACCGCGAGCTCATGCTCTCATTAGGGGTGGAACCAGACTGTGAGGACATCACAGATGACACTGACACATTCAGCAAACGTGTCCAAGTGCTGAGGCAAAAACTTGAAGAAGATGAAGAGGAACTTTGCACCGACTTTATTTTTAGCTCCTTGGGGGATGATGCAGAGGAAGAAGGAGATGACGAGGTAGAAGTAGAGGAAGAAGAGGAGGAGGAGAGCAGGAGCAACATAAAGAAAGGCAGTAGGAGACACGGAGTTCCATTTACAGGTTTGTGCTTGTGTGAAATTTAAAGCCGCTTCACTGATTTATTAGGTTGAACAAGTGGTTTCACTTCCTGTTGAACTTAAGTTCATGTGCATATTTTTAAAAGACAGAATGAGAAAATGCCTGTTTTGTCACAGATACATTAGTTTCCCCAGCAACTGCTTTCCAACAACAACTACTCTGTGACAACATTGCTCTGTGGTCACAAAAAACACCCCACTGGTCTACAGCCAAAATGATCCCAAAATAAATAGAGTCACTGAAAATGAAAGTGATGCTTAAAATTGTTGGTTGGAGGTCAGCTCTTAGACCAAAGGTTCTTAACTGAAACCTACATTCAGTAAATACATTGTAAATACAGAATAAAAACATGAAATCCTGTGACGTTACCTGTTTATAAAGGTAAAAAAACCCATTATTCTACACAATAAATTTGCTCTTTACACACACCAGGTCCGTTCATCAGTGTGCTGTTGTCTCGGCTGGAGAACCTTCTGGAAAACTCTATTGCTGTGAACCTGCTGGTGACAGGCATTCTGGTCCAGCTGGCATCGTACCCGCAACCTCTTCTGAGATCCTTTCTTCTCAGCACAGACATACAAAACCAGCCCAGTGTTCGCACACTTTACCAGGTAGCAGCAACATATGTAAGAAATCTGATCCATGCAATTTGATTTCTTTGATTAAAATATTAAGTTCATTTTCATTCCTGTGTGCATCTGCAGGTGTTGGTGTCGGTGCATGCTCAGATAGAGCGTTACGTGACGGCCAGACCAGACTATCCGGCTCTGGTCACTCAGGCCTGGAGATTCTTGTTGGCCAAAGACCAAGACGGCAAATTCAGAGGTTAATAAAAATACATGTACTGTATAAACAGAATAGAAAACAACATAGCTTAAAATTGAAAAAAAAAAAGTGTTAGAGAGTCTGCCTTAGTTGGACATTATGACACAAGAACAGGCAAGAGTCTCTGTGATCCATATTGAGAGCAAGAGGAACATTATGGAGAGCCTAAAGAGGTAGAGGTATGCTCTGAAGAGGTGACAGAAAATCAGTAGGACTTAGAATATATGTGGTTGAACTGGAGGGAGGACAGAGGAATAGTCAACTGCTCAGAGCAACTGTGGGTGTGGAAAAGAGGAAAAGAAGACAGTGCAGGTGGGACGGAGTGATTTGTGGAAGACAGGTAGCAACAAGAGTGTAGAGGAAGCAGAAAGTGAAGGAAGAGTTGCATTGGGACTGACAAGGATCAACAGGATCAGAATTAAGGATATGGAGAAACAACAGCTCAGGTTGGACAAAATAAGAGTATAATGCTAAGAGGAGATGCTTTTTATATGCGAGGGGTAGGTTACCAAAGAGGTGAGAAGAGGATGTACAGACATAATAGAGGACAGGAAGGACAGAACGAAATGATCCACTGTGGTGACACCGAATGAAAGTAGTTCCAGTGCTAAATGTCCAAAGGTGAAAAGTTGGAACTTAAACAAAACCTCTGGGAAACTTGACAGTTTTTAATTTCACCAACTTATTCTGGCCATTCCAACAAGCATGTTAACATTTCAGCCTTTTCGTCTTCATCAGAGGAAAACTGGACCAGAATAAATTTAAGTAACTGAGATTTGTCAACCTTTTTACCTTTGGCTGTTCAACATTGAATGCAGAAGAATATAATGGACGGTGGAACCTTTTTCAAAGATTGAACCAAGAGAGAATGCCTTAGTTAGCCTTAGCTGTGTTTTTAGGCAGGATAGAGCTGGGCTAGGTGTTTCCACCCAATTTGGGTCTTTATGCTAAGCTAAAAGATGTCTTCTTGTGTAACTTTTCAACAATTTAGGCTTGAAACAAACTAATTTGTAGATGATGTCAAGCCACATCTGAAAGTGTACACACAGTCTCTTGTTGAATTATTGCTACTCTAACATTATTGGCTTTACTAAGCAAGAATAATTATTGGAAAGTTATAAATAGAAAGTTCTTCAGTCCTCAGTTTGCAATTCCTTGTGTCTCCCTCAGAGTGCCTCCAGTCTCAGGGCGGCGACATCATCCTGAATCCGTCGCTTCCCAATGGCTCTGTGAAGAACGCTCTGCCTTTGCCTCCTCTCATTGTCTTGCCCCCCTGTCCTACCATACCCCCTCAAGCCAAGAGCCGAGTCTTCGCCATCATCCTGTATGCTGAGTTCCTGAAGGAGCTGGCTGCCATTGCTCAGGAGCATAGCATCACTCTGGACTGTTCTTCTGAGGAGTAACAAACAAACAAACAAAACAATAGATCGACTGTGAAAATCTGCCTGCCAGATTGCTGCTAATGAGATGAAGGACCTGCTGTGGCTACCAGCAGAGGACTGAGCTCCAAGGAGGAAACGTGTAGCACGAACTACCTTCCTTTTCGAAGATTAATACATGTGAATAATCATATTCATATTATGTGTATATTCCTGGCAGCACTTGAAAAGTTGATGCTTTCCCCATGTGATTATGACCGATATTTATAAAATGATTTGAAGGAGATTATTTTGAAGATAAATCAGTACTGAGTTTTATATATTTGTGGGATCTTTGAAAATAGTTTTCTACGATATTTTCTTAAATCTTTGCACAGATTTGTTGAGGTGTAAAAAAGTTAAAGATTTGGTTCAAAATGCAGCGGACCTTACTATTCCTCCAACTCAGGATGGACAACATGCTGCAGAAACTAGCTGAACTAACCTTACATGCACTAAAGTGACTTTACAAACACATCTAAAAATGATAACCAACAAGTATCTACACTATGGTTTCACATCCAGTGAATAATTCCCTAATGTTCAAAATGAAATAATTAAAACTGTTAATGCAGAAAAGGGTCTGATCATTTTCAACTTTTAACACCAGCAGGTTTTTCAATATATTTCTCATAGAAGGAGGAAAACTGAACCTGGTTATAATCACATAATTCCAACATTTTAGAAGTTGTTCGTGTTCAGGACCTCTTGGTGCTCTTTTTTTTGTTTTGTTTTTTTGACCAGTGAGAATAAAAGATGGATGTAATTTTTGAGTCTGAAAGGTGAAGTCAAAGTGGAATTGTCTTAAACCTGCAATCTTTTTACTGACTATCAGGGGGTGCTACATGTGATTGCAAAAAACTACTGGTCCTTTAGATGCCTGTTGAAAAACATCCTTTGGCCCTGACCTCAGCAAACACTTTCCTGTTCATACTGAATAAATTATTAAGCCAGTTTTGTAAGTTATGGTTCTTATTGAGGTCAGAAAAAGCATTACCCAGGTTCATCTGCTCATTCAGTAATGCGAGTCGGTACCACTCAAAGTTCCTTGGTTTTATAGTCCTAGACATATCCACCCTTTGCTTCCCTGTTTCAAAACACTGAAATGTTGAGCTTGGGGCTTCACAAACCAATGGATGATGTCACAGTGGCTACATCTGTGTTTTATGCTGTCTGTGGTTTATGGCAGTGACAAATACGGACTTTGTGTCATAAATGTAGACATCGTAAAAGACAAATGTAGACACTGTGGTGTGTAAAGTCTCATTGTAAAGCCAAGGCGAGTGTATACATCATCACTTTCCCATAGATGTCTATACAAACAGGAGATTGAGGAGGTTTGAGGTGCTTCATCATTGGCTTCACTTTTCTGACCTGGAGGCTTCACCCATCTTTGTATATTCAGTTTGTGGCCATAGCAAACAAAATAGAGGAAAAGGTTGTCGCAGATGGTGCAATTTGTACTCTTTTTTCCCCCAATGATCTTTCACTAAACCTGACCCCCCACGCTTCAATCAACTATGTCACAGATTAAAGGCCCCACACAGGATGGAAGCCCTGGGCAGGAAAGTATAGTTCATGAGACTTTTTTTATCAGATTTTATACTTCCTGAAGACACTTATCTACAGCATAATCAGCTGCACCACTCTGTATGGAGGAAAACGAAGCTGTAACATTAAATAAATGGGTGCTTCATCACTATTCTCTGTCTCATTAGTGTCCTAAACATCAGTATTTATATATCAGGCACTGAGTGTTGTGGGATTCAGCACCTCACTGGTCTTTTCTGTTGTTTTATTACTGTTTATATTTAACAAATTGTCTGCTGTGCTTCTCAAAGCCATTCCGAGTGTCTAATAATTGATTTTAGCTTTGCTTTTTGTGGCTTTTATTTCAGCATTTTCAACCAGCTGGAAGAAACTTAATGCTAAAATTCAAAGAAAGTGATCAACAATCTTTGAATCTGTATCTGAGTCAGGGCCGCTGTGATCAGCCGTGTCTTCCTGTTTGTGTTTTTTTCTGTTGTATTTATATACAAGTAAACACGCAGGTAAATAACAAAAGCCTTACTTCAGCTGACTGAGATTTTAGTGCAATACACAACGATGCAAACACAGTGGATTCTACTTTCTCCCGCAAACATCTGATGTTAATCTGTCCTTTAAACTTTTGTGAATGTGTTTTGTTGTCGCTAATGTAGCGTTTTAAATTTGACGTTTCTCTTTAAGATGATGTTTTCTGCTGTTGTGATCCTGCCGCGTTCACTTTACTGAGCTGTGGGAAAGAAAGGAGATTTGAGTTCCTGATTGCATAAGATTTAATTCGCCTCAGCTTCAAGGTGGAAACAATAATCAGTGATCTGACTTCCTACACTTCAAATCAAAAATAATAAACCACTGCTCTGAAACCACCACTTCACTCATTTGCACATTTTCTGTAAATGCATCTGTTGGTTTCCCCTTAAAATGCTGAAGAAACTGATCAGCAACATTTAAACATGACCTGACTGAACGCTGAGGCAGTGCTGCTGATGTCGATGCGTTAACGCTGCCACCTGCTAGTTAACATCTGATGGGACACTTTTCTTCCTTGTACTTGTGTTTCATGCCCTCTTTTGAAATAAATTATTGCCAAGATGATACAATGTAATACATCTTTTAACTCTTGGTAATTTTTTTCTTTGTCTTGTGTCAACCAATCAGCTTTAAACTTGTACCTAACTTAGATACTGGAGCCTAACCTGAAAGAGAGATTTTTGGACTTCCACTGTGCAGCAATCATTAAGCAGACTATTCAAACTGAAGGTAAGCTTTAACTCTTTCGTGGTTTGATGACCATTAGAACAATTTCTGGGATTTTCCAAGGGTAAACTGATTACCCTTACTAACTTCTGATCAACAAGTCCTCCAGTCCAAATGACAGTATCAGTCGTTTCTGCGGTGGACAGGCTCCTTGTCATTTTGTTCTGGAAGCAGGCCTAAAATGTGACAGAAACAGTTGAGAAAAGAGAAACAAGGGTCACCCCTATAGTAGGTGTCCAAGGGGACTAGAGTTTATGACTGATAAAATAACACAAAATGAGCAAAGTGTAGCAGCAGAAACAAAGGAAGTGAGGGAAAACCGGAGATCACAAAGGGCAACATGCAGGGGACATAGAAAAAGGGAAAAGGGAAGAACTGAACGTTGATGGGAAATGGGAAACAGGGCTAACACAGGTGAGAACAATCAGGGAATCAGGGAGTAAGACAGACAGAAAGTTCAACATTACTCACAACACAAAAGAAAACTAACCTTCAAAATAAAACAGGAAGTAATTCAAAAGACTCAAACACACAGGGAAGAAGATTCACATTTAATGTGGAGAGAGGGACAAGGGGACAGTGGAGGTCAAAGACATGAACAGAGAAAGACAAAGGGATGGAGATGAGGGAACTAAACATATGAGAAATAAAAAAACTCAAAATAGAAACAGGAGCTAAGTCAGATACTTTTGGCTGCTCCCTTATTTCCCAAGGGATCACCCACCAAAGCTGATGGAAGTGCATGTTTGATTTGGCACCGATTTTAAGCCTGACTCCATCCTCCCATTTCTTCAGGTTTGGGACCAGCACTATATAACACACAGCCTGAACCTAGATTTGTGTCTCCTTCTGGTCTAAAATCAGAGACCTTACACATGTATGGCCGGTTTCCCGTTCATGGATTAAGCATGGTCCTAGACTAAAAGGAAAAAGTCAATGAAGACCACAATAGGAAAAAATATTTAGTCCAGGATTAGACTTAATTCCTGTACGGGAAACTGGGCCGTAATGTGTTAACCACTGAAGCTAAATAAACGCCAAACATTCAAAATGAACACAGAGAGAAAATCTAACTTCAACAGGTCCAGCATTCATCTGCTGTCAGGAGTGTTTCCATTAGTTTTTTTAATGGTCTTATTTATGCTCTCATCCAATGAGCAGCGACAGATTAATAGTACCTGAGGTCAGTGGCATTGGTGTGTTGGCAGGGGGCAATCATATGTCAGTTGGGGGCTTGTGCCACCCCATCCTTCCCCTCCTGTCTACTGCTAGAATGTATGGCTCCAATGCTCCATGAACATGTGAATGCTAAGCAGATGTAGGCTCAGTTTCCCAGACATGGATTATGCTTTTTAAAATTAATTAATTAATTAAAAAAAACAAGACAAAAAAAAAAAACAATGGGAATTTTCATTGAATTGTCTCTTACTCCAGGACTAGGCTTAATCCATATCTGGGAAACCAAAGTAATGCACAAAGTGAAATTGATGTGGAAGTCATGGAAAAATCAGAGGACTGCCACAGAGTTATCAAAAAGTATCCTCTCAATAAACATCTAAAATCTGCATCAAAAACCCATAAATGCCAACCTCATGGTGGTGCTGAAGCGAACATCAAAGCTTTACAACAATGTGCAAGCTATCGCAAGACAGCTGCTGTAGCCCGCTGTGGTTTTGCTAGTTCCTGTTTTGATATATACAGTACATGCTGAATGAAGCGTTCCACCACTCAGCAGGCGACAGCCTTCAGTCACGAGGAGAAACTTTGCTGGTTTGAAAATTTCTCATCAAATTTGCAGGAGAAGAAGAACAAAGAATCCACCGATGATGGCAATGACGACAGTTTACCTGCTGATGTGGGTTCTTGGTGAGTGAGTGATTACTTTGAAATGGTATTGTGGCAGGGTGTGCCTCTACCAACAATTCTATAGATTTCAAAAGCAACATTTAGGGAGACGTTGATCATCGAAAGTAGACTTAAAAGTTGGAAAGGTTTTTTTTTTAATCTAATCTTTATTTTTTTCTGTACAACTTCACAGTCTACAGCTTCTAAAGTTCAGCATTTGAGCATGAGCGGATCTTTTCGTGTGTGTGTGTGTTGGTGTGTATTTTTCAGATCAGAATAATTTTTGTCCGGCTGTATATGAAAGAAACTTTGAAAACTGTTTTCAAATCCTCCATTACTTTTCAAAAAGCACAGAAAATGGAAACACTGATTATAACCATCAGTAATTAATGGTAAATTAAAAGTCATTGAACCTTTTAGATGTTTTACTAGAAACAACCACTGAAACTACATGAGATATGATATTTATAAGTTTATGTCAGTATGTGGTATAGTTCCAAGGCTTTACATATCAGGACATAATAAGATAGTAAGATAAGTAAGATAGTGTTTATTTGTCACATGCGCAGTTATACACAGTACAATGCACAGTGAAATGTATTAATACAAATAATCTGACCCTCAGCAGATCTTAAAATGACTGAAATACATATGACGCCATGTCAGTATTTAACAGAAACTGAGCCCGATCAGAAGCAGTGTGTGAAACACAAAGTAGAACTTAGTTCCCCCAAAGCTGGGAAGCTGTGTAAAATACAGCAAGAACTGAATCTGATGATTTGCAAATGTCATAAATCCATATTAAATAGAAACTGAAAAAGTTCACCATTTTAAGAAAAATATTACATCATTTTGAATTTGATGACAGCAACACGTTTTAAAAAAGCTGTGACAGCAATATAAGAAAAAGCTGGAGGAAGATTTTGGAACTAATCGGGTTAATTGGCAGCAGGTCAGCAGCATGATTGGATAAAATAAAAGCACAATCAAATGCACTTTGACTAACTGATCATCAGCAACTGTGAGTGCCTGTACAAAAGCAGAGGCTTTGGCAGTTTGCTGGTCTGCAGCATTCAAGTGTGTGTGCATACACAATGACACAATCTTCCCAGGAGTGGACGTCCCAGCAGATTCACCCCAAGCTCAGAGAATCTGTTAAAAAAAAACCCACGAGCTGCATCTCAGACTCTAACAGTACATTTAGCGTTAAAGTTCACGACAGTACAATTAAAACAAGTACGGCTTGTTTGGAAGGGTTGCTGGGGGAACGCCCCTTCTTACTAAAAAGAACACAGCAGCACAGCTCCAGTTTGCAAAGCTGCATCTGAACAAACTACAAAACTTCTGTAACAATGTAATTTGGATGCACAGCACCATGTTTGAAGAAAAGCCCACAGAACATATCAGCACAATGATCTGGGCTTGTTTTGCAGCCACAGGACCACGGGCACCATGCAGTCATTGAGTTGACCATGAACTCCTCTCTATACCAAAGTATTCTGCAGTCCAGCAGTGAAAGCTTGGCTGAAACTGCGTCATGCAACAGGACAAAGATCCCAAACACAGCAGAACAGCAGAAAAAGAAAAGAATCAAAATGTTGCAACTGTGTAAAATTCAACCTGATTAACGTGCTGCGTCACGAACCTAAGAGAACTGCGCATAAATGACGGCCCACAAACCTCAATGAACTGAAGCAATGATCTGTAGAAAAGTGGGCCAAAAATGCTCCAGAGTGATGTGAGAGACTGATAAAGTCAGAAAAAAATGACTTTAAGTTATTGCTGCTAAATGTGGTTGAACAAGCTACCAAAACTGCTTCTGCATTTTGTTTAGTTTGTGCTAAATGATGACACAGCGTAATGTGTCATGCATTGATGTTTATCTGAGGTTGCATGTAAATCATTTTAGATATGTTGTCCTGATGCATAAAGACGCTGTATTTTCTTTTCACTCTAACGGCACTGCATCGTGTAATCTTTCATTAATGATCAGTGATGCTGTTCTCAGTGCCGGACTGTCAGAGACGACTGCTTAGTGAAACACAAAAACTGTGCCATTTAGCACCAGCCCTATGAGATGGGTCTGATTGTAACCCAACCTGCAAGACTGTGGTGCCTAAAGCAAACTGAACAGATGGCAAAACCAAAGTTATATGAAAAAAGTAGCAACTGAAAAAGGATTTCCATGTTCACACCTGCTTCATAGGCAGGGGTGTTTCTGCTGATTTTCAGCCTCATATTCAGGTAAGCAGTGAAATTGAAAGTAAGCAGAGTGAAAGCTGATTGGATGATAGCTGGATTAAAGCAATGATATCAGCTTTGAGTTTGACAGCATGGAAAACAGAAGCGACATGAAGAATAAATTAGCAGCCAAACACCCAGGCAAACGGACAGAGGAGTGAACACACATCTTTCTCTCTGAACTTATGCATAAGATTCATTTCAAGTACGGTCCAGTTCCTATCCGTGCTCTCATGGATCGGAGCAGGGGATTTGTAAGATTCATATTTCCGGTTGGGCAGGTGTCACTCTGAGCCCCCATAGATAGTTTATGAAGTAATTACTGACCGGTTAGTAAACATTTGTAAATATAATTGGACTTCAGTGTTGCGCAGTACATATTTCAGGCCCTCACTAAATCCAGCTTTCATTTTTGCACTGTTACGGGGGTTCAGTGACCGAACACTGTTACATAACAACCAATAAAACTTTCTGTTTTAACCGTGCGGCCAGCAGACACAAACATGCAACACTGTCAGCAACAATACTGGAAGCTTCACAGGCCTAATCTACGAGGTGGTTAAAAGTTTCACCTCCTTTATTTAAAATAAAAAAATCAGCCTGACTGATACCGCTGTTGTGTCAGTAAGTTTAATGCAAAGCTCCACCTGTGAGCCACTTAGCTTAAGAACTCAGAAGTGTGTGACATTTAAAAATAGGAAGTTGAGGTCTGACTCGAGGTTACAGGCTGGACTGTTTCTGTCAGAATAACTTCAGACAAAATATGACTATATTTTATATCCGTCCTTCACGCCTCCTTTATCCCTCATCCTACTGATACATGTAACATAGTACCAGTGGGGGGTACCTGAGGACCCCAAGAATAATTTACTACAATTATAACAAAACTTATTTCTTATCAAAACATTAATACATATGCTGAGGAGGTAATGCATTTGGCAGTGTGTGTGTGTGTGAGTGTGTGTGTGTGTGTGCGTGCGTGCATGTCATAGATTTGTTTGTAACCATGAAGATGAATTCTAATAAAACTTTGGAGCTCAGACCTCTTCTTCAAAGTCAAACACGATCAAACTTTTATAAAATGTCTTTTGCCTTTAAAACTCTGCTTAAAATGCTTCTTCCTTTATTTGTATTATTTAGGAAATGATACTGGTAATGGGGATTCTAAATATCACACAATAGTTTGCATCCAATTATATCCCATTGGACCTCTGACCTCACTTTTTCATTTCACATCTGCCTTTTTTTTCCAAGTTGACCCCAAAATGTGTTTTATCTTTAAAGAAAGTATCGTTGAGAGAGAGAATGAGCTGCCTGGTTAATATTATATAAAAGCTTTTTTAAGTTTTTCATGTTTTCCAGTTAACTACAAAACAACACCTAGAATCCATGAGCTGCTCCTACATCATGTTTGTGTAATCAAATAAACATCTGTCATGCTATGAGTTTTACTGCGAGCTCGTTAGTCCCTCAGATCAAAGTCTGCAGCGATCCTCTGACATTATCTGACTGTGAACAACTTCCTATGAGTAGATATCTGGAAGTAAAAAGTACCGGTCTTCTGATTATAACTTTTAGTTTGAATCTTTGTAAAAAAGATTCACGAAGAACTGCATTTAGATAAAACAAAAGTCTGTAACACTTCTAAACTGTGCTTCATTGGCACTATGATGAGCAGACACTGTCATGAATAAAACAGCACTTACTTCATTAGTGAGGATTTTCTTTTTTAACTTTCATTCAATTATTCTACCTAAACCCTCGTGTATTTTTTTCAAAGCAGAGGGTGAATAAGTGGATTGCTACAGATTAGGTTGGATTAAAGGTTACAAACTTACATAAGTTCCTCCTTTTGTCCCTATTTCTCTGAAGGTGCTGGAGCTGTTTTATTAGAGGAGGATGAGCCACCTTATGATGACGAATATCAGGAATTTGTTAATCTGTTTGCAGAAAATTCAACTCTAATAATAGATGACACTGAAATACTGAGGCCTGTATGGACAGCTTCTTCCTCAGGTAACGTCAGCCTCATCTGCTTCAGTTTAACAACTCTTGGCTGTTTAACCCTAAAAAACTGATGTGAGTTTTGTAATGTTTTCACTTTACTTTGTATGTGGGTGAAAATCACCTGACTTTAGGTTTCTAGGGTTAAGTTTGATATGTGGATGTTACTGTTTGGGACTGCTACAAAATTTCCTCTTAGTATGAAATAAAATTTATTTTAAAGTTTTATTACTTATTTTTCTTTAAATACTGCACTCCTGATATACTAGAGAAATATAGTGCCTAAGAAATTTATTAGAGTATGACCACAGCTGCCCTGAATTAACAGTATTAGTAATAGTTTTGTATGTTCTGTAATGGTTAATCCACCAGTATGCACAAGCTCTTTAACCAATGATGATGTTTTTAATGCTAAAATATAATTAGTGCTTCCATCCATCCATCCATCCATCCATCCATCCATCCATCCATCCATCCATTAAATTAAATATTAAATATTAAAAGGATTAATAAGCAGACATTGTTAGGTTAAATTCTAAGCTGTTATAACTTGAGTTGTTATTTCATTATCAGATGAAGATGATCAAAATTTCGATGATGATGGCAGTGGTGAATGGCTGCCCTCCAGTTCCTCCTCAGGTAACGTCAGCTCTTTCTGCTCCATGGTTACAATTCTTGGTTGTTTAAGTCTTGGTTGTTTAAACCTGTCTGAGTTTATTCAATAGCTATAGCTATATTTTCTGAGAGCTTCTTGCTAGCTCAGAATTAGGTGTGCCAGATGTCCTTAATACTAATGAGGAAATGCATAAAATTTCATTAATTAATTAATAATTTTTTTTGTAGAGGTTGCAGCATTTTCATGACTTTCTTCTCTCTCTCTCTGCAGCTCCCTCAAGCCTTGGACTGATGACAGTGGTTTTAGCTTTCTGCATGCTAGCATAAAAAAGTGTTTGTCTTGTTTTCTTTCATTGAACAGTGTGAGCTACTTTAAATAAACTGGAAGCCTTCAAACCCTGCTTTTATAAAGAAAGATTTTTTTAAATCACCCTGCTGTGGATAGGCAGGTTAGTGGTTTGGTTGCTAAAGCGATTGCCTGTGTGTTTCTCAACAAATAATCTTCTCACACATCTTTTGTTGAGCTGCTGATATTTAGTGTGAAGTTGCTCCGTAACCACAATCATCAGAGCTGTGGTCTGTCTTTATACATTTCTGAGTCATATCTTCCATCCGGGTTTATCAGATCCTATCATTAGATTTATTGTAATACTTTTTGAGTATTTCTGTGGGCAGAAAACTTAAATGAGTGATACTTATCACGGTTTTTACTCCACTAAATGTGTTATTATTTGCAGGTACTGTTTAGTAGCACTGAAACAGTTAGTCAGATGGGGAAAATGAGTGAATGCCAAACATTCAATAGTTCCAGGCTGTCCAGTGTGCGGATTTGGAAATCTTTGGATTTTTGTTTCTGCTGGTAATCTGAATCTTGTGTGGGACATCTTCTTTAAAAGATGGAGTCACTGAGATAAGGTGAGCCTTAATAGGGCTGTTACAGTCACAAGTCTGTCACCTAAAACTTTGGTGATGTCTGGTTTCAGTGGCTGTGGTTTATTTCAAGAAATCTCAATTTCTAGATATCTCACATTTCAAACTTCAATTTATTGTTATTGTCTTCTATTCTCCACCAAATTAAATTCCTCATTTGGTGCACATCAAATCTTATAGTCTAAAACTGGGAGAGAAGATGGTACATTTAAGATTTTGGGATTCTCAAGGGCCTGAAAGGACTGAAGATCTCTCATCCAAACTGAGATATCTGTTATCCTGTTAAAGGAAAGGTGTGGGGATTTTTTTGGAACTTTGGAGAGGCTATGGATCAAACAGGAAGTCAATCAGAACAGCTTTTTGCAACAAACCATGCAGTTTTTTTTTTGTGTTGCAGAGAAAGTCTTTTTAAATGGTTTATCAACCTGTGATTTTTATCACCAGGTTTATAAGACAAGTTTGTGGTTCTCAAGCGGGACTCAAAAAAATTAAAGGAACATTTGAAAACCACATCAGATCTCAGTACTAACAACAATCATGCTGGACATGTATACTGACATAGACTGGGTAATGTGTTAGGAATGAAAGGAAGCAACATCGCTTAATGACACCCCGAACATCAAAGTGGAAAAGTGATGCAGCAGGATAGGCCAATTTGCCCAAATTTTATTGCAGCAACTCAAAATGGTTCTCAGTATTTTTGTGCTTGAGACTGTGCTGGGAGGCACTGCAAACCTTTGGGCAATAGTATGTACAGTGGTGTGAAAAAGTGTGTGCTCCCTTCCTCATTTCCTGTTTTTTTGCATGTTTGTCACACTTACGTGTTTCGGAACATCAAACCAATTTAAACAATAGTCAAGGACAACACAAGTAAACACAAAATGCAAGTTGTAAAGGAAGGTGTTTATTAGTAAAGGTGAAAAAAAATCCAAACCATCATGGCCCTGTGTGAAAAAGTGATTGCCCCC
>JASGAU010342198.1:0-26249 GCA_030220045.1 Australoheros facetus
ATATGAGCGATGTAGTGGGAGAAGAAAGAAAAGGCCTGAGGCGCCATGGGTCAACGCCTCCTATTTGTTCCATAAAAGTGGAGATTAGTTTGACCATTGTTGAGGGGAAAAATTCTCCTTTTTGCCTATATTTGATACCAGACTGTAAAATTTTGCATGCCTTCATGAATTTTATTATTATTATTGTACAAAAAACACCAGCTGCTTCTGGGGCGTTAGGTGGGAGACAGTCAGTGATTTTCTATCATGACTATGAAGTCTGATCTCAAGGGACCACACGGACATCACTTTGATTTATTTGTCTCTGTTTTAGGTGCAGAACTTCAGCACACCCATCCTCATCCACCCACACGAGTCGCGTTACATCTTCTCCCTCCTCTTCCGACCAGTTCGACCATCCATCCACATAGACAGCAACATCCTGCTCATCACAAATGCTTCAAAGTTTCACCTGCCTGTTCGGGCGTACACTGGCTTCTTGGAGGTACACAGTGGACATAGAGTGGTTGCAGACAGGCTCACTGAGTTCATCATTGTAAATATAACTATGTGCTCTTAAATAATAGGATAATATCCAAGGAGAGCTCCTGCACTATTTATAGATTCAAAACAGTACATTTTTGCTCTTGCCTCAGTGGTTTGGTCCACTGCCTGTCATCCTCTAACTCAGGGCTCTTCAACTCCAGGCCACGAGAGCCCCTGTCCTGCAGGTTTTACATGTGTCCCTGATCCAGCACACCTGAATCAAATGGCTGAATTACCTCCTCAGTATGCAGTCAAGTTCTCCAGAGTCCTTCTAATGACTTTTATATTTGACTCAGGTGTGTTGAAGTAGAGAAACATCTAAAAGCTGCAGCACAGGGGCTCTCGAGGCCTGGAGTTGAAGAGCCCTGCTCTAACTTTACCTTGGAAACATCAAGTGAAAGATGTGTGCCACTGAGCTTTAAATCCACCATTGAATAGAGTAAAACTTATGCCATTTGGAACCAGACTGCATTATAGCTGTTATACATTGCTGTTGAATCTGATACTGTCACTCTTTGGCTTTCTCTTAGGGGGCCAAGAGTGTCAGTCTGTGTAACTGTTTTTACTGCCTGTTTTTACAGCCTCTGGTTCTGCCTCCCAGTCTGAAGGAGAACCTGCTGGACTTTGGTGTCCGCAGTGCAACGGACACCAGCAGCATCATATTTGTGGTGGTCAACAGTAACCCCATAGAGGTGAGAAGCTGCATGAGTTGATGTTGCAAGGATTGATTGCAAACCGTCACAGCTCGGCCTATTAGAATGAATCCAGGTGGTGATTTGAAAATTTAATTTCAGTGGTCACTCGGTTTTAAAAAAAAGTGCATGTTTAAAAAAAAAAAAAAAGGTTCAGCATTTTTTGTTCTGCTTGGTCCTTTCTGTCCTCCAGCTGGAGATCAAGTCCTGGCTGGTCACAGGAGACAGTCTCTCCATGGAGCTGCTAAAGACAGAAAAAGGAAACACAACGGTGGCCGAAACTCACCTGGAAGAGCTGAAGAACACCTCAGCCTCCCATCATAAAACGGTAAGACCTCCACAACCTGACCGCCACGACAGTGGCTCTAACAGGAAACTAGAGAGAGCAGAGCAAGCGCCAGTCAGACGCAGTCCAGTCCAATGAAATCCTACGACTGTGCCACTTGAGTTTCACTTCAGCATTTGTGGTTATAGTTTTTAGGTTTTTTTTTTTTCTTATGAGACAGTTGTACAAGGTCACCACTTCTGTATTTTATTATTCATGCAAAGTTAAACTGAAATCTGTGACCTTTGTAAATGTCTGTCATTCCCCTTTTTTGTGACAAATTAGATTTTTCACATGAAATAATACTTTTTAGTAAACTATGGATGTTTAGTGCAGTTTACCACATTCAAAAGTATTTCTCCTCCGAGCGTCTGTCTGTGAGCTTTTACATTTCCAGTCTATGTGCAGATGTGCAGAATGATATTCGTATTCCTGGCTGTTTGGTACCTTTGTACGCTTTGGCTATATTTATCTGGAGTGGAGAGTAAACAGCATGGAGGATTTCAGGCTGCTAATGTTATGGTATATATGCTAATTATACGCAGCCTCTTTCTCATGCCCGATTGGCTTAGCCCAGGGGTCGGCAACCTGTAATACGGAAAGAGCCATTTGAACCCGGTTTCCACGGAAAACAAAATAGCGAGAGCCGCAAATACTAGCGGAAGCCGGTAGCGGCTACCGCTAGTGACGCATAAATTGAGAAACTAAAATAAATAAATAAAAGTATTTTATTTTAATATTTCAAGATCACAATAATGTTCCAATTTAAAACTACAACAAAAACCGAACTGACAAAAATAAAATGCACTTCATTTGGATACTTATAATTTACTTACGCGAGCCGCACAGAGCCGCAGATTAAGCCCGGAGCTGCAACCCGCATGCAGCTCCAGAGCCGCGGGTTGCCGACCCTGGCTTAGCCGAATCATGTGATCATATTGTGCTGTGTGGTTGGCTATACCTACTTGGGCATTATTGAGTGAAGTGGAGAAAGTGGGATTCCCCATATCTATCAGCTGACCTCGGTCCCTGAACAGCTGGCTGTAGCTGATAGGGCTGGGTGATATGGACCAAAAGTAATAGCTCGATAATTTTTAGTTGAATGGCGATGTACGATATATATCTCGATATATTTTCTTCCTAAAAGTATAAACAAAAAGGCCCTTCAGAGTCAAAGCTCTGTGTCCCAAATGTCACACAGACATTTTTATTAACATTCAGCTGTAGATGTACAGGAGAAATTGCGGGGCTGTGCGGAGGCAAACTGGGAGAAGAGAAAGGCGAACTGGTGGAGCTACTAGTATGATTGTAACGCGACCTAGACTATATCGATATAAACGATATTGTCTCATCTTATATCACGTATGAAAATATATCGATATTTTTTAAAAATCGCCCAGCACTAGTAGCTGATGGTGAGAACCTTCCAGGTAAAGAGTCAGTCTGTTTACAGGAACATCAGTTCTAGGCTGCAGTCTGATTGGTTAGCCTGTGATGCTGATTTCTGATTGGCTGAGCATCGTCTAACATGTTGGTCAGGGATGACTCATGGCTATAAATAGTACAGACTATGACTCATCATACCTACTGCTCAGCAATATTGCTCAAATGTAAACAACATGGTTGCCTTATGATTATAGTGATGTCATACATAATGCATTGATATCAGGCGATTATGTAGTGATATTCCTGCACACACGAGTATAATATGATGTGAATACCTTGTATGTATGTCCAGTTTTTGTGTTAACTCGAAATTTTGGCTTAGCGATGCCAATCTGAAAGCTCTGAGAAAGAGGTCGTTTCTTTGTTACCTTCGACTTATTGGCTCAAAATTTTGGGTTATTTGGGTTATTTTCTCAAAATTTTGAGTTATGGCTGGTGATCTTATTTTTTATTTTATTTTATTTTATTTTTTTAGTGGTGGAAACAAGCTTCCATACACCCGTGTACAGAGTGCTGTACTTCCTCTGATCTGTTTCCATGGAAATGTTTGTTTGTTCTAGGATGTTACCAAAAAGTATTTGTAGAAATATTAAAGATGATAACAGAATACCTCTGACGGCATGCTGACAATGGATTTGATTTCATGATTATCGTAAATATTGAAAACATGTTTTGGAATCTGTATTATATCTTCACTAGCCCAGGGAGGACTAAAAGGATCTGGATCAAAGTTTAGGGCGAGGTCTCCAAATTAGGGCAGAATAGTTTAGCAGGAGGTAATCAGAGGTCTGCTGAAGGGTTTCTGTTAGGAGATGGAGCCGTAATGGTGTCCTCACTTCGACATTTATTTGATATTTTCACTAATGGCGGGGAGGATTTCCCCATCAGTGATCAGTGTTGTTTAGTTTTTTAGCAATTAATTTGATCCAGCGGCTGTTCCACGTGGTGAAGTTTTCTCAGGAAACAGCAAAAACCTGCAGAGTGCCAGTTGTTGAAACTGTGGGTTCTGGCTTTAGATTGAGGCGTTCCTCAGTTTGTGTTGATTTTATCTGGAATGAGGATCGTAGCACAGCGCAGTGCTGGTTGGCATGCGTTAATGTTATTATGAGTACTTCAGAGCTGATGAGGAACAGGAAGTTACTGAAAAGTGGAAGTGTGAAGTTTTACAATAAGCGGTCTCATAAATCTACAGCAGCCCAATAGATGAGACATTACTGGTGGAAGAATAAATAGTTTAATGGGGTATTTATTTTAACTAAAACAATATCAGACCATTTAATCACCCCCACCCTGAAAGATGGTAATGGTTTAGGCCACTGATGTAGTACGATAGACTAAAACAGTCTGAGAAAAGAAAAGGGTTTAATGCGGCTGAGATGAAGTTTGTGCGGTAGCATGTCTTCCCCTTTGTGTGTTGGTGGCAGCTAAAACATCACTTGGCCTGCTGATTACTGAGGCAGCATCTTCTCACGTTACTGAGGCTGTCACACCAGCTCAGCTCATAAGTCGATCCTGAAAGTCGTTCTTGCAGCTGTGTGCAGCACTCACAGGACATCTCCTCAAGTTAAGTCAATTTATCTAAAAGCACAGTTAATTACGGTGCCATACAGCTAAATTAATCTGGTAATAACAATTCAAAAAACTGAAACAGCAGTTTGAAATTTATGTAAAATGTATATCTGATACAGGATTTGAAATACACAACCTTCCTAAAGTGATGACTTAAAAAATGATGAGTTTAATGTGGAGTTTTGATCAGTTTTGTGGGAATAAACTTTCAGCAGCTCAAGACTTAATTTTTAATCCTGCTGCTGCTAACTGAGGAAGAAGATCCAGTATATCTGTCTTTTATTTTGAAATTCAGAATTCATCTGGAATTCTTTGGTTTTAAACTTTTCCCTTCCGAGGAGCATCTCAAGAAGCCAAAAAGCCTTCTCGAGTTAAGTTGTTTTGGCTTAGTGTCTTAAATCTACATTGATATGAAGTATGATTATGATATATGAAGATATGAAATATGCGCCTGATTATTTTTGGCTTTTCAAGAGTCACTGCAGTCATTAATATATGAATTATTTCTTATTCCCTTTTTAAAGGGCAGGCAGTAATCTGTGAAAAACAAGTTTACTGCACGTCTCAAATATGGACGCAATCTGTCGATCCCAGATAAAAGATTGTTATTGTTATTCCAACCCTGCCCACACGGTGCTAAAAAGCAGAGAAACTTTGTCTTTACAGGTCATATTAGCATCCGGCTATTATGCAGCATTCAGAGTGACACTCGTGGCCAAAGCTCTGGAGGGCACGTACGATGGGGCCGTGCACCTCACCACAGATTATGAGGTAGGCCGGCTGCAGTCCGGTTTTCAGGCAGTTATTTCAACATTAAAACGTGTTCATTACAATGCTGTTGTGTTGATTTTATGTTTTTTTGTTTGTTTTTTGGCGGGGCCTCAGATATTAACCATCCCGGTGAAAGCTGTCATCGCAGTGGGCACATTGAACAGCTCCCCCAAACACATCATCTTGCCACCTTCATTTCCTGTAAGTAACTCTAAATTGTAAGATTTCATGACTGAATTCAGACCAGTGAAGATGAGAAGGTGTTGAAGAAAGAAGAAAAAAAAGCCAGCTTCCTGTTTAATCCCTCAGGTCTTATATTAAGTTACATGTGTTCTTCTTTAGGGGAAGGTAGTTCATCAAAGCTTCAGCATACAGAGCTCCTTCACTCAGAAAGTGAGACTCGAGCAGATCCGCTCCCTGACAGAAGACATTCGATTTTATTACAAACGTCTCCGCAACAGCAAAGACGAGCTGGAGCCCCGACGGAAATCTAAGGTAGGAAAATCATCCCAGTCCTCACAAACACAAAACGGGGGCCATTCTTTCTTTTTAGACACAAACTTACTTTAATCTTCTCATGTTTTCCAGGTGGCAAATATTTATTTTGATGCCGGCTTGCAGTGTGGGGATCACTGTTATGTGGGCCTGCCATTTGTGCTTAAATGTAAGTTTTAATTTTTAAACTCTGTGTGTGTGTGTGTAACACCCCTTTTGGACTGGATTTATCTCTCTATGGGGGGGGTGGTGGTGTCATTTTAGAGTCACTTCCTGTGTCATTTTTCACCCCGAGGCCGCAGTGACACGAAACAACGAGCTGCTGCCATTTTTAGCTCGGCTGTTTCGAAGGAAAAGTCGAGCTGCTGTCGCAGCCTCGGCAGTGTCTGTTCAACAGAAACTTGAACGTTGGCCGTAACTCGAACGATGCGACCGAAGACATTCAAATTCGCACCATAGATGCATCTGCTAAAAATCTGACCTCGACCTGAAGGTAAAGAGAGGTCAAGTTTGCTGACCATCTTGTGAACTTTGACACCCCCACAAACAAACCCAAAACAGCAGAATGTTGGCACCCACTCAGCTCGCTGCACCGTTTTTAGGTTTAATGCCATCTAGAGCAACATGTGCTCATTTTCAAGTTTTTAATTGTTAGGAACAAACAGGATAGCAGCTGAACCCACGAATCAAATAAAGGATGGAACAAAATAATTGCTAATAATAATAATTCCTGTCCAATAATTCCCTAAACTGGAAGAATCAGAGTAAAGCCATCAGAGTCAGGATGCACCCATCCAGAAATTTGGGTTTGATATTGGTCTAATCTAAAAGCTGGACTGGATATCAGTGACAGTGGGCCAGGCAGTTCAGTTCATTTCTATGTTGTTCTGTGCTTAATGTGTGTTAGCTGCAGGAGCGCTAACATAGCATGAAAGAAGCTTTTCTTTCTTTGAGAGTTTTTTGTTTGCTCTTTTTCCTTGAATGCAAACTTTGGTCTCTATGAGACGATGCAGCTGAAAAGCTCAGACAGCGATTTTCCCCATCAGCTCCTGTCTCCTCTCGTTACGTTCAGTTTAAAATTTGTTGGGACTCAGTAACATAACAGCTTGATTGGTTCACTTCGCCCGTCTCTGCTCCACTCTGTGTGTGAAGGTGCACGCACAACGAGACTGAGAGCAGGGAAAGGAGAAACTAAGGTGTCTGTCAGTAACAGTAAAGACTGCTCAGGAGCACACAAAAACAACTACTGACGGCGCTGTATTATTTCTGATATTATTATCAGACAGATATATGGATGTTTCATTTTTACATCTCACCGTCATCATCGATCCGTGCCGTTCCTGCGGATCTGGATTAAATGGCTTATAGATTCTTTTTTCCCCCTCCCCTCTCCTCCCACAGCTGAGTCCAAACCTCACGGGCTGGCGTTGCAGGAGGACATCTGGGACTCTGATGTAGATCTTCACCAAAAACTCCTCAGACGATGGAATGAGCTCAACGAGCACTCTGGGCACCAGTAAGCATGTTAGGGATTCAAGCTTGCTATTAAATGAAAGTTATTTGTTTTCAGAGAACTTAACTTCTTTTCTTACCAAAGGATTGAAGCCGTCTTTGAAGTTAACACAGACCTCCAGAAAAATGTGCAGGCGAAAATAACCGCACACCTGACGTGGCCTTCGCTGGTCAACTCTTCGCAGAGAATCACGTTCCCCCTGACCAACACCAACAGCTCCTCTGTGAGTACAAGCTGCTCACCTCCCATTAGCACACAGACACACAGGGGTGTTGAGAAGTATTTGAAGTTGAGGTGTGGTGTCCATTTCTCCACAGGATGAGGAGGTGATTCTGCAGAACCCTGCAGATGTCCCTGTTTATGTCCAGGTGCTCCCCTTGGCGCTGTTACCCAACCCTTCTGTGTTTTCTGGAAAACTGGCCGACAGGTGAGAAGTCACCACAAAACTCCTGTTTGTTCTTTATTTATTCTTACACTGATGGTCTTCTTCACTGCTTTCATTTCCCAGGTTTCCTTTAGGAAATTTGTCCAACATCAACATCGACACAAACACCTTAGAGTTCCAGGTTCACCGAAATCAAGTGAGTCGACTTTGTGGTTATTCAGGAAATCAGCAAATCAGCTGTTCGTTGCGTTGCTAATGACTGTCCTCTTGTTTGTGGATGTGACAGCATGTGGAAAACCGTTTGTCTCTAACAGCCTGTGTCTTTGTGTGACAGACGTCCTTAATGAGGAGCAGTACGGGCTTTGTAGAAGGACCAACCAGGCCCTTTGTGTACAACCTCCTCCTGCTGCCTGGAGAAGTTAAGTCGTTCAACGTGAGGTTCACTCCCGTTGGCAACCACAGTGTCTCCTCCCTCCTAATAGTCAGGTAGCACCACATTTTAATGGTACAAACCTAAAAAATGCATTCCTCTGCTGAAGTTAATCACTTTACTGGGGAATAGGAACAACCTGACTGTGATCGATACGATCATACTTCACGGACGAGGCACGACGGAGAGCCTGAAAGTTGGAGGGAAACTTCCAGGACAAGGCAGCTCGCTGAGGTTTAAGATGACTGAAGCTCTGCTGAAAGACTGTACAGAGAGTGAGTTTATATCAGAAACACAACACAACGCATGTTCTTATAGAAATCTGTGACAGTCAAGGTGGTGGTTTCAGCCAATCAGCAGCCGGCCCAGGAAACACAAGCCAAACATGTTGCTGAGCAGCAGAGGTTCATGTCAGTTTCAACTGTGTGCTTGGCCTATGAAAGAGCATTAGATGGATTTAACAGTGCTGCATTTTCAAAAGCAGCCCCACATTATAACTAAAACACAGTTATGAGGACAGAAACAAAGTTGTTTTATAAAGTCAAATAGCTGTAATTCAGTAAATTCAATGAAATTAAATGAAAACAGGGAAAAGGTAATATTATTACTCATTTACAAATCCTAACTTAAAAACATCCAAATACAAGGTGAGCCGTGCTGTTAACAGGATTTAGTCCAGTAGGTTTATGAGCATATTCTCTCTTTTCCTCTTTAAATTCAGAGTAACATAAAGTGTTTTACCGTGCCCGTCCTTGTTTCAGAAACAAAAGTGAAAGAGCCAAACTTCACTCTGAAAAGGACGTTCAGAGTGGAGAACATGGGCTTGCTCCCGATCACCATCAAATCAGCGGAAATCAACGGGCAGGTCTGCGAAGGCTTCGGATTCAAAGTTCTCAACTGCCAAGAGTTTTCACTCAAGCCAAATACTTCGAAAGACCTCATCATACTGTAAGAGCGCTGCACACACCTCCGCATCAGCGCTTTCTCTGCGTGCGCGTCTGTGCGTGTGTGTCTGTGTGTGTGTGTGTGTCTGTGAGTGTGTGTGTGTGTCTGTCTCTGTGAGTGTGTGTGTCTCTGTGTGTGTGTGTGTCTGTGAGTGCGTGTGTGTCTGTGAGTGCGTGTGTGTCTGTGAGTGTGTGTCTCTGTGTGTGTCTCTGTGTGTGTCTCTGTGAGTGTGTGTGTCTCTGTGAGTGTGTGTGTCTGTCCGTGAGAGTGTGTGTCTGTCTGTGAGAGTGTGTGTCTGTCTGTGAGAGTGTGTGTGTGTCTGTGAGTGTGTGTGTGTGTCTGTCTGTGAGTGTGTGTGTGTGTCTGTCTCTGTGAGTGTGTGTGTCTCTGTGTGTGTGTGTCTCTGTGTGTGTGTGTGTCTGTGAGTGCGTGTGTGTCTGTGAGTGCGTGTGTCTCTGTGTGTGTGTGTCTCTGTGAGTGTGTGTGTGTGTGTGTCTGTCTCTGTGAGTGCGTGTGTCTCTGTGAGTGCGTGTGTCTCTGTGAGTGCGTGTGTGTCTGTGAGTGTGTGTGTCTCTGTGAGTGTGTGTGTGTCTGTGAGTGTGTGTGTGTGTGTCTGTGAGTGTGCGTGTGTCTCTGTGTGTGTGTCTGTCTGTGTGCACTCTATCCCTCATGAGCTCATGAACACACAGTGATGAAGAGTGAGAGGATGAATGGGCTCTCTGTGTCTGCAGCTTCTGCAGGGCAGTTTCTTTATAATCACTTTCACACTCACACGTATTTTATATTTATCTCATTTTAACAAATTTTAATATTAAAGCTTAATCGATGGAAGTATTTCAGTGATTAAAATGAGCACACTGTCATGTTTAATGACAGATGTTCAGAGATGTTCTGACATCATTAATGAACTGCTGACTCTGTGATAGTTTGATGTGAAGTCAGGCAGGTTTTCATGCTTTGTTACTAAATCTGAACAAAAATGAGAAGGCCAGTTACAGAATAATAAAAAATTACAATAAAATCAAAACCTATGTTTTAAAGAAAATGGACATTTCACACAACTTTCCATTGTCCTCACTGCAGGGTTGTGGTTGCTGAAGGTGAATGTGTTTTAATTTTCATCGTCCAAATATCCTGACACACTTAGGTTTTGTTTAAAGTGGACCTTCTATTAATTTCCTAATATCCGGCCGTATAGCTCCTCATCCAGTGGTCGATGTTCATGTTAAACATGACCAGAGTTTCAGGTGGTGAGCGTTTGACATCAGAGAAAGGGTTTATCCCTAATACGGTCATTTCAGTGCTGTTTAAGGGTTCTGTTTACGGAGGGCATCCAGCCTGAAGCTGGTTTACCTGGGAGGAGCTAAACTGGCTTGTTTCAGACACTGAGGGGTGGGACCTCAGGTACCTGCTGATACTTACACATCGCTTCCCTGAATTTGGAAAACCAAACAAACATAAAAATGTAAATTTACTTCAAAGACACAGGTGAAGAGAAATGTTAACCTTGAAGTGACCGAGAGGGGTGAGGAATCGGTGCCGTGGTGTTGGCCAGGAGAGTGGAAAGGTGTGTGTGTGCGTGCGTGCGTGCGCGCGTGCGTATGTGTGTAATTTAACATTGCTTCAGTGAATCATTGCTGAAAACAGTTTTAAGACTCCTGTGAAGGAGCAAAGGCTAAACTTCACTCACCTGTAATGGTGTGCTTTACCTGCCCTGCCAGGTGCATGACAGCAGTGAGATAAGCAAAACAGGTGGAAACACCTGCAGGCTGAGTGCCAGCCATGAATGGATGATGAAATATTTTCACTGCTATTACTTTCTAATTTCACAATAAAAGTTGCAGCACCCTGACGAATTGCTGGTTACCATAATGTGAAAGAATATATAATATCATAACGCAGCGAAAATAAAAAGGTTTTCTAGAATAAACTCCTACAAGTCATGACTTGAACAAATTAATGTAAAAGCAAACAATGAACAAAAACGTGTGTTTTTGTATGAGAAGAATAAGCTGAGTGGCTGTTCATAAATGGGTTTTCATGACCTTGTTTCTTTGTTTCCCCGGTACTTTTCCACAGCACTGTTGTTGTTGTGTTAACACAGAAACACCCAGCTGCTGACACACCTGAATACAATTCAGATATGCTTCTCATGTCTCAGTAATATTTCTTACTGTAGACTTAATAACAGGTACATTGGTTTTATTGGCTTACCTAATTGATTTGCTTGACTATTAAGTTTTAACTTGACTGCACGTTTTGCAGCCCTGTGTCTGTTTTTGTACACAGGCGACCCGTTAGTGTACTTCTGTGTCTGTGAACCTGGACTTGAGCAGCTCAGGCAGGTGAAGCACAGGATGTTTTCAAATAACAGAAAGAGAAATGTGCTGTCAGGCGTGTTCGTTCGAACAAAAGCCTCTCAGATGTTTATTAAAGACAAACAACATTCATTGCAACCACACCCTTCAGTTTTTAAATGGACACATCTCGATGTCTATAAATAACTCATAAATTAGCTCATAAATCCCAAAGATACCTTCTAGGTGTTTCCTCTCCTGTAACAGGTTTCAGGTGGCCCACGCTGCTCAGGGCTTTCTGTCTTTTTCTCCTCAGGTTTACACCCGACTTCACTTCTTCTCGAGTGATCCGGGAGCTGAAGCTGGTGTCGCGCGGCGGTTCAGAGTTTGTGTTTGTCCTCAACGCCTCGCTGCCCTATCACATGTTAGCCACATGTGCAGAGACCCTGCCCAGACCCACCTGGGAGCTGGAGCTCTACATCATTGTGTCTGTCATTATGAGGTGAGTGTCGCTGAAACCAGAGCTGCACACAGAGTTGAGTTCTGGGGTTTAAGTTGGCTTTCTGCCGTGTAGAGTTTGCAGCAGTCAGGTACTTTATTAATGAGCCAGATGTACAAAAATCTTCCTTCCATCAGCCCAAAAAGCAGAGCAGGCCGCCTGCGATGCACTCAGGTTTAGGTTAGGTTACATTTGTGTGAGCGTGTGTTGAACCCGTGGGTGTTTTATAAGCAGTGTTTGAGTTCACATTGCCGTGGCTTTGGAATAGGATTTATTGGTAAGAACAAACGAAGATTCCATAAAACTTGATCTGAGCCTCACAAATGGTTCATTTTGTTTTTGGGGGGTTTCTTGCAGTTCCATGTTTCTGCTGGTGATCACCACAGCCTACCTGGAGGCTCAAAGCATATGGGAGCCTTTCAAGAGACGTGTGTCCGTGGAATCCAACTCCACCTTGGAAACGGGGAGACCCTTTAATCTCAGGGAAATTGTGCAAATTCACAGTGACTCAAAGTAAGTGTAAAGGTCGAGCCGTAACCCGGGCAAAGCCCGATCACGGGACGTAAATGGGCGTATTGAAAGGTGAAGGCGCATCTGGGTAAAGATAATTGATTTTTGAGATGAAGGACATAAAACTCATGCAGCAAATATGTGCAGAACATTTTTACAAAGACTACATGGGATCTGTGGCATGTGCAAATGTTTGCGTACCACAGCTATTTCTATTTGAGTCTTCATTTAAGAATTGTAGCCATCTTTAAGATCTCCTCGTGCCTGCAGCTGGACTCTCCTCAGTCTCACATTCTCAGCCAACCCCACGACGTTGAGACTTAGAGGCTCTTTAGTTCTCCTTTCTGTCCCGTTTCCACAACCCCAAAGCAGCATATTTTTCACCCTCAATTATTCTTCAAAACAAGTAAAGAGACAAAAGCAGCTTCGTGTGTCTGCAGCTCTGTTTCAGTTCTTTGGGAGGTGGAAGCAGCTAAAGGTTTCCTGTTGACTCTCCATGCTTACTCATGAGCTCTACACCACCTCAGATGTGTCAGACACATTTTCCTCAGTTCATGACCTTTCTTATAAGGCAGTTACAGAGCCAGACATGGTTTACTGAATTTGTTTTCTGCAGTGAAACTTGGGTCTCGTTTTGTTAAAGCACGTTTGCTGCAGGAGCTGCTTGTTCTTCAACACAGATTTGCTCCTTTTTAATAGGATTAAATGCCTCTGACACTGAGAAGATAGCTGCTGGCCGTTTGGTTGTGGCTAACCGCTGCCCACGGTTTTTACCATGTGTGGCTCTGTAACAGCTCATTATCCGTTATCTCCGGCCATTCGCACATTTTGCATTTTGATCTGACGCTGAGTCAGAGCACAAAGCAAAACTTTATAGTGGCAGTAATTTCTTTATCACACGCTGTCCTAATCCAGGCGAGAATTCAAATTAAGAGCAAACTCGTTCTAGAAGCACTCAGCAGCCGTCTTTAGACGTTTCATTAACTATAGAATCAACAGACCTCCTGTGAAGTTTTCTGATTTTGCCCCAAAATAAGATTTTTTTTTTTCCCCCCTGAACGTTATAACTCCTGTCACCATGTTTACCGAATTCCCCAGAAATTTCAGTCAGGATACTTTGAGTGGCGTGGCGCTCTCACGATGTCTCCGACTCATTCCACCATGGTATGAAAAAGCTCGTGCCTTTTGTTGTCTGTTTTTATTTACATATTCTCATCTTCGATTACCGCCAGTTATCGCCTTGATAATTGTCCACGAGCAGAGCCTGCGGTGAGGCAGTCCACATCTCTCTCTGGCTCTCTCAGAGGGCATGTGGCTGCAGAGGCAGAAAGCTGCAGCACAGCAGTACTTACTGACAGTTTCACTACTTTTTAAATTCATGTGGAAATCGGTGACTGTTACAGGTTGACCCTCCATGTGTTTGCTGCCTTCATTCTTTTCTCTCTCTTTCTCTCTACTCTCTTCATCTCCTCCTCCTTCCTTCTCAGGTGTGTCAGCTGGAGTATCTGTGGAGTATGGACAGGAGGCTGCAAAAGGAAGGTCTCTCTTCCTTACCCAGATTGCTGCTCCTTTCCTGGGCCTATTGGGGATGGAGGCCCAGCTAGCCTGTTTTTTCTTGGCTTTATTTGTTCTTTAGTTCATTTACAGTTTAATTAGTTTTGGGAGGGAACGATCCAGGTCTCCCTTTGTTCTGTTTCTGGGGTAAATAAAAGAACTTTCATTGGGGTAAAACTTTCATTGGTACTCTTAGTCTTTGGTGTGGCATCCTCTTCATGCTGAGATCTGGTTGTGGCTGTGCAGGGGCATGGGTCTCTCCTGGTACATGTCCCAGAAAAACATGGAGGCTCAACTTGTCTCCACGAGTCATTCGGTGTACCAACAAGAGTTCTTTGATTTACATCAGAAATAAAATACCTTAAAAACCCTGAACTTCCCTCTGAAGCTAATTATAATGAACTTAACAGCAAATAAAGCCACGGTCCTCTGTCCCAAAATTAAATTAGACCCTCAATAAAGGAGCAGGAATCTGATGAGCTCCCTGCAGGGAAAACATCTTTCTCACCCTCCACCTGAAAGACTTCACCTGACACACCTGAGAAAGAGGAAATGTGTAACAATGACACAAAGAATATAGTACAGTAAAAAACTGAAATGAAACCGTAAAGATGCAGCATGTACAGAGTAACTGACCGGGCTTCTCTGTGAACACTCAGGCTGAACGACTACAGCGACTCAGCCCAGAGCTCCAGAGGTCTATACGCGTCCAGCAACGGAGCAGCTCGTGGAGGCCGACAGGGCAGCAGCCGTACCTCGTCAGACTCCGACGGCCAGGGTAACAGGTCCAGGATCGGCTTCACCCGCCCATCTATGCAAGCTCCTTCCTCCCAGCTCACCAAAGGAAGTTCAGCCTCAGGCCAAGAAGGCCCTCCACCCGCCTGCCAGCTAACCAACCGCAAAGGTCGCGGCACCAAACAGTTGGACCTCCAGAGTCAAAGTTTAGGCAGCTCATCACTGCCTCACAGAGGCATCTGCCCCGATGAAGCCGAGTATGCCAACCTCATAGGAGCCATGGACAACGACCTCGACCGTCCAGAGTCGCTCAGTACCGAAGCTCTTCGGGAGCAGAACTCTCAGTCCGTACAAAGCAAAGGTACACACGCCAGTTTGAATCAGAGGAGAAACTCTGTGTAGCCACTCACAGGCTTTTAAAGTGTGTGCTGATATTGTTTGCAGTGTTGGAATCCAAAGGGAAGCTGCGCAAAGTAAAAGCCCAGAAGAAGAAGGAAGAGAAGGAGAAAAAGTCAACAGTAAAGACTCAGGGAGACGACAACGACGACAACTCCTCCACGACTACAGAGACCTCCAATCCAGACATGGAGACAAACATTAAAGAGGTGCATGCAAACGAAAGCAGTACAGCCCAGCTCGTCAACTCCGTGTTGATTTCTGTTTCTAAACGTGCATCACTTTTTCCAGGAGCCAGCAAAAGAGAAAGGAGGGACAGCAACCACGGAAACGGCAAAAGAAGAACCCTCAAATTTTCTCATTAAACTCAAAACCAAGAAACAAGGAACCACAAAGAAGGAGAACCCAGCAGAAAAATCCAGGTTTGAATTTGAACCTTAAACCAGAGGTCCCCAACCCCCAGGCCGCGGACCGGTACTGGTCCTCAGGTCATTTGGTACCGGGCCGCGCTTAAAGAATAAATAACTTACATTACTTCAGTTTTACTTATTATCTGAGTCTGAGATTATAACATTTGGAGAAGCAAATCCGGAGATGAAGCGATTACAGCGAAATTCAATATTAGATCCCAAACTGTCTGAAGTCCAAGTGGAAGACTTAAGACAGACTTAAGACAGAAGTTGGATGAAATTCTGTGGGCCGTTTGACTCCGACTGAGACGCTCTCTGCTCTGTTTGTTCATCTTATTTTGAAGGCATGTTTAAACATTACCATGGCAACCAGAGAGCGCTGTGGCGTGTTCATCTGCAACACCTCAAAGGCCGATCCGTGGAAATACTGTCTACCACTAAACCGGTCCGTGGCTCAAAAAAGGCTGGGGACCGCTGCCTTAAACGACTAAACATTTATGACCTCGCCTTTTCCACAGAAATCGTTTTTAGCGCCGCTGTCGAAGAGACGACGATCAGCTGAGCCGGTATCGAGCCGTCCGTTGACCTAAATTCGCTGCTCTGTTCTTCACGAGTATTAATTGTGCAATGGTCAACAAAATACTGCAGATAGATTTTTGGTTTTCCAGAAATACTGCAGATTGATGTTTAACTTCAATCCCTTGTTCTTCTGGAGCTTATGAGGATTCAGTGGGCAAAGGTCTGCAAAACGCTGCACACACATTTTCAATATCTGATGCTTTTATTTTGTTACAAATTTTCTAGATTTGTAACAAAATAAAGTATCTGCTCAGTGGTTGAGCTGCAGCCAGATTAGTTTCCGTTCCAATCTGTCACCGACTGTAGAAGTAAAGCCTCTGACAGCGGAGCTCTGAAGGCCGACACGCGTCTAATGTCCTGTTTGCTTTTCATCATTTATATCTAAAAACTGTCACATTGGCACGTAGAAATATAATGTTGGGCTCATTCACTCGGTCACTTCAAGGTTAAAGTAAGCACAGCTGCTTTCACTTAGTTCTCTCTTTGACAAATCGTTCTTGCTCTCAGTTCCCTGGAGCTGCCCTATGTAACACCGCTGGAGACCAAACAACGGAAGAACTTCCCATCCAAGTCGCTCCACCCTCTCACCAACATCACAAAGACGAGACCTCTACAGAAACAGAGATGTGAGTTCCTTAAATGCTGTCTGCCTGCTGCTCTCTTCAGCTTTAGATGAGGCTCCTTCCACGGACCGTCGATCATATCTGACCCCTCAGAAGCAGCTTTACGATATTTAATGAAGCTGTTTGACCTTTAACCTCAGAGCACTTATCTTTTCCACCGTTTTTGAGCCGTTATAACTTCATAAGTACAGGAGAAATCCACATGAAATTTCCAGGACAGGAAAACGCATCACAGTGCTCATCACTTTAACTGAACCAATGCTACACCCACTCCACGTGTCACAGTCTAAAGCCAATATATAATATTTCAGTTCTGCATGATTTTTTTTCGTTGTGATAATCAGAGCGAATAACCTGCAGTGGTTTGATGTCTGTGACGTAGAGGAGCAGAAACCAGCATTCGATGTGTGATCTGATGTTTGCTGCTCACAAAGTTGCAGCATATGAAAAATCTCCTTTTATAGCTTTAAACGCATCTCCTGAATAAAATGTGCCAAATTTCAACCCCATGTACTTCGAGAGCCTATACCGCTGAGTATTTTCTTATTATGAAGGTAAAACTTTGCATGGCTTCATTAAACACTGAATCAGCTGACTGTGAGGGGGTCGGGTGAGTTTTTGTTTTTTATGGAATGAGCCAGAGATATTAAATCAGATGGACACAGTGCTTTTATTCTGTGTAATTTTCTCACAGCTTGCATGAAGACCAGTACGCAGCTCAGAGACATGTAAGGGGTACTTCCTGTGGAATGATTTTGGTGGTTTGATGTGGTTTTTTTCACAGTAGATGGAAGGCTGGAGGACGGGGGAACCTCCTTTTTCCCCAAAGTGACTGAGCCGGGACACAGCAGCAGCTCTGAAGGAGAGAAGGACTGCGCTTCACCCGAGTGGGACGTCCCTTTCCCCCCAAACAGCATCCGTAAGTCCAGACCCAAGCCACTCAGTCGCATCGCGTTCAGACCGGTCTCCTGCCAGTCTAACAAGCTGCTTTCCTCCTGCGCCCCGCGTACAGCGGCAGACAGTCTTCAACAGATCTCCATCCAGACAATAAACGCCGATCCTTTCCTGAAGCGATCAGCCACAGCTGGAGCCTGCTCCCCTCCACCAACCTCCCCCAGCTTACTGTCCCGAGGCACCTACAGCAGCGTGGTCAGCAGCAAGAGGTATCCACTGATTCACGAGGAGCAAATGCAGCCGTTTAATACTCCCATTAGCACTGTGAGGCGCTGAGCTCAAAGACAGCGTGCTGGAACTGTCTGCATGCTGTTCTGGTAACGTTTGCTGTGTGTTCACAGTGAGATGATCCAGAAGAAGGCCCCAGGAAATAAAGTCTCTGCAGTCCTGCCACAGCCAGGCAAAAATGGGAACCTCACCTTTGCTGATGCTGTAACGAAAGGTTATGACAAAAGCCCAGGTGAATATGTAGCATGAATTAATCCTTTGTTAGTGTGAACATTTTCTTACATTTTCTTGTTTATGGGATGTTTTCTGTTCCCCTCAGGTGGCTCTGGCCCAGGTAAAACCGACAGCCAAGGCAAGAGTCTGGAGCACATGAGATCATTTGAAAGCGACAGCTCGGACAGGTAATAAAGCGCATTATAACCTGAGTTACTTACAGCCTGCACCAGCACAAGTATGGCATTTAAAACCTGTGGTCAGCTTGTTCCTGGAAGCCATGGAAACGGGCATATTGAGGACTATTGGAAGTGTATTTGTAGGAGTTTCCCTTTCAGAGTTTCAGGAGGAGAACGGAGAAATGACAGAAAGGCAGGCAGTTTGCTGCAGATTGGGCTGAAATAAGTATTTGTTGTCTGTGTCTGATCTGGCTGTGATAGTTGCCACTAGGAGTGTTCATGTTTCTGTTTGTTTTTTTGAACGACAGGGAGATATTATCAGGACGAGTTATTGGCACAGGTGGATGGCTCACAGCTGGGAACGCAGTGCCCTGAGCTGCTGCTCAGTGAGCTGAGCTTAACGAGGGGGATTTTAGGGAGGAGGAGAGTCCAAGTTACTTGGTAGTGCTTCGGGTTTTTAGTCACATTACTACATAGCGATCAGTCCACAATTAAAACAATGAAAGCTCTTCAGTTTCTTCCTCAGCAGCTCTGCAGCATCAGATCTGTCCACAGGAGCCTGTAAACAGTCTCACATTCAAAAACCCTCCAGTTAAAGCTGAAAGTCTCCACTTCAAACACATCTTGAGTGCTTGATTTTGAAACCCACAGTGCTCGGGTCATTTTCCAAATGTGTTTGGGCCTGGCTGTATGTAACATTGGCTTTCATAAATACCTGCAGCTTCACATGCTATGCAGAAAAAAAACAAGAGCAGCATGAACTGGACTGGCTGAGTCTTTGTTCATAGATTAGCACATTGTTGCAGAAATTTCCACTTCTGCATTTTTGTGATTGTGGCCTCACAATAACTCGCTCCACTTAGGATCGGTATCTTAGAGCCAGATTTACACTGGTTACTGGTTCTTCTCCCTCTCACAGCTCTGGATTGTGGAGTCCAGTCGACACAGCCAGCAGTCCAAACTACCAGTCAGCCAACTCTTTCTCCGCTTTTGGGTCCAACAACCCCTTCAACCTGACGGGTAAGTAGAGGAACGCAGAGTGTGTTCGGCAGCGTGTTCACCGCCTTTGAGCTAAAACGTGTGTGTTGGTTTTAGTGTTCAGTGGAATGAGTCTCCAAAAGCCATCTGAGCCTCCTCAGAGCTGGCCCGAGTTCACCACCGCCGTCCCTTCCTCCTCCATCTGGACCCACAGCGACCCCCTGCACTCCTGGCCCAGCAGCTCCAGCTCCCCGCCCGCCCCGACCACAGTAAGACCCCGTCTGTGGTTTGTTGCAGCTCACAAAGTTCTCACTTCCTGTTTATTAATATATATTTTTTTCCCCTCAGTCACTCCTGGGAAGCGGCCGCAACCCCTGGTCTACGACCACACCCTTCAGCAGCTCCATTTGGTCGACAAATGCAGATCCAGCCTTAAACCCTTTCCCTCCAACCACCAACTCGACTCCTCTGACCGATCTGGTCAGCAGCTCCGCACCATCTCCGGCCGCGGTGGCTTCCACAGAGATGAGTCGCACCTACAACACCTGGAGCATGTGGGGCCCCAGCCTGAACAGGCGCAGCTCTGAGCCCTGGCCCAGCTCCTTCAACAACAACAACTAAAAGGCCACGCCGTAGCACTTAAGACAAGCCCTCTGTACGCTAAATCAGATTCTTCTGTAATTAGGGTCTCGACGGGAAGCAGCCTGGAGCGATCAGCAGCCCGGTGCTGCCTTTAGGTTTCTGCAGCTTTTTATTCACGAGGGGTGGGGGTGCAGAAATGCTAACTTTTATTTGGATTTCTTTTAACAGGTGCCCCTAAATTTAAAGAAGTAATGGCACAGTGAACGTTAACCCCTGCTATAGAAAGGCCGATGATGCTGCATTCCTCCTTTAAAAGGCGGAACATGGAGCAGAATCTCTAAAGTTCAGTATTAATGTTGGAACAGACGTCGTATTTGAAGCCATATGTCCTGATTTCACCATCAGTTTGGTTCCTGTTGGCGGTTTTGAAGTCAGTTTTTGCACCATTGCACCAGGTTTTTATTTGGCTGCAGAGATCTCAAATAAATCTGAAATTCATGTTCCCCTCTTTGTTTTTTCAAGCACGGGCCTAGCCCTCCAAATATCAAAGCTGTCTGTGGGAATAAACTGGTCAGGTGATCAAAAAATATTTAAGTTTGAGGTTTGAATTGTACATCACCTCAATTTGTCAGCAAATTCAAATAAAGGATTTCAGCAGAAACTTGTGCGTCTGGGTTCTATATTACATTTAAACAGGACAGGAAGCTTAGGTTTTTATTCTCAGTCTACCAGAGCAGCTCTGTATGATTACAGCTCAAAATAATCCTCCTTTGTCTGATACCGGCCCCGGTGCAGCCCTTCAGCTCTCATTATGACCCGAGGGCCCAAAAACCAGAGATAAACATGAGTGTGCAGGGCAGCCTGAAGCCTTGGTCACATTTAATATGAACATCAAACAGTGGAACAGGAGCTATGACAGGTTCTCCTTATATTTGGTCTTTTATTATTTTTCATCAGTTGTCTGAAGACACGTTTATCATGAAAAGGCTTGTTTTGGACATTTGTCAGTTCTCCGTGATGATTTCATCCACTGTTTATCAGCAGCTGTGCTACCAGACCCGAGTCCTACTTTCACTCTCAGCTCTGCTGAGGGAAACATCTGAGTATACCTTCCCTGATGGTTTGGCTTTAGACTGAGACACGGGGAGCTGGTTTAAAGTCGATTTATCTACAGTTTTGAGCTGCACTGCAAAATGTTTTGTAGGGATTACAAATGGAAAAATTTATAAAGCCAATAATGTTAAATAAACAAATATGATATATAAGAATTCCCCCCTCGCCCTGTGACTGGTCTTTGTCCTCCAAGCTCGGGTCCCTCTACCAGAGGTCTGGGAGCTTGAGGGTCCTGCGCAGTATGGTAGCTGTTCCCAGGACTCCACTCTTCTGGACAGAGATCTCAGATGTTGTTCCAGGAATCTGCTGGAGCCCCCAGTTTGGGGGGTCACTGCCCCGAGTGATTACCACAGGGACCAGTGTTATTGTTATTGCTCAAAGTTTGTTAAACGGGGACCCTGGATGTTTGACCTGCTTTCTGATAATTCATTGAAGAAAATGGCACAAAGGGCATGCTGGGTAAACTTTAAAGTGACAGGTGACTGTGCTCATTTTTACCTACGTGTGGATGCTTGGCTCATCTTCTAGCTCTAATTCCTCCTGTGTCAATACTTGCATTTTAACGCACATGGGTGCAGCTTTCATCTTTAGCATGTGACACTAAGTGGGTGTAACAGCACTAAAATGTGATTCTCAGCCCTGGATATATGTAGATTTCTGCTGCAGGTGTCAGCAGTGAGTGTGAATGGCTGTCTGTCTGTCTCTGTCAGCCCTGCGACAGGCTGGCGACCCGTCCAGGTGTACCTGCCTCTCACAACAGATGATGATAGATGGATGGTTTCAGCCCACCCTGATGTCTTTGAGAGCCTGTAACTCAGGAAATAATAATCACCTTAGCCTGTAACAGTAAAATTTTGCATTACTTTATTAAATAAAACAAAATTTGTGTTCAAAAAAAAAAAAAAAAAAATCAGTTTGTGAAGTGTTGGTTATATTTTTCAGTCTAATAACAGTTTTCACGTTTTTGCTGCCCCCTAGTGGCCAGAAAAATGGCTGCCTGTGTTAAATGATTGAGTGAAAGGTCAAAGAGTCATTTGTAGTAATTTGCTCAAATACACATTTAGCTGTAAAATGAAGGAAGTCCCAGCGTTACTTCTTACAGGGTTGTCTGAGGGACTCCTTCAGAAGCTCACTGAACTTGGCTGCATCACATTTAGCCAGAACAAACACACTGTGGCTCTTCTGCAGCTGATTCATGCGATCCAGCACCATCATGCCTCGAGCGATGGAGCCTTGCAGCTCCACCCGGACGGGACTCTCGATGCTGTCTGTCACCACGCTGCGGTCGATGCAGGCTGCCATCGCATAGGCGTCATAAGAAACAAAGCCCGGCCCGAAATACACGTCTCTCTTTTTCATCATGGCCTCTTTGGAGTAGGCCCAGCATTTAGACGTTATCATCTTCATGAAGCGTGCAGCTGGAGCATCCTGATTGATGAGCTCCTCAAAGAAGTCCTGCACAAATCAGGCATCTCAGTTTGAAGCGAGACACGCTGCAAGGTTAAGCAGTTCTCCAAAAGTACACGTCTTACCCACGACAGTGCGTTTCTGCACGCGTATTCCCACGATGCCAGGTAAGTAGGGCAGAGGAACTCTTCGAGAACGATATAAGCCGATTCTGGATCCATGGCAAAGTTAAACTCTGCACACAGAGACAGATTTCCTTTTCCTGCAAAGACAAAAGCACCATTATTTACTCCTAAACATCTCGGACTGAAGCACCGTGTGACTGTCTTACCTTCCATGTTTCCACCCATGATATGCAGGTCCCTGAGCTTTTGAGGAAAATGCTGATCAAGTCTGACTGCCAGCGCCAGATTAGTGAGTGGGCCGAGGGCCACCAAGGACACCTGTGGAGGACACGCTTTCCTCATGAGTGTTTTCTCAGAGGGAATCGGGATCTGTGCCTAACTAAGCAGAGAGAGCTGTTGTGGTTTAAGAAACAAAACGCTGTAAACCATATTACACTTCATGATCACGTCTAAATGAAGGATTTTTGGAACCTGCTTCTGGTTTTCGGACACCAGTCTTATCATTGCGTTAACTGCGTGCTCCTTTTGGATTTTCTCCTCCCACTGCGGATCCTTCTCCTTTATCACATCTCCGAGTCCATCGCTTCCAAAGTGGTCCCTGGGTGAGTTTCCAGCTCCGACTAGAGGGCTGGGAGAGCCTCGGAATACTGGAATCTGCAGGAAGAAGTTAGCACCTGAGTTCTGCTGGCACCACACTGAGCTGTAAACCCTGCCGGCCAGGTTTCCTTATCACACACCCACATCGCCTGACCTCAGTAATCATACTCAGCAAGATTATTTACAAATACCAAAGATGGGTTTGGAGAAAGAAGATCACTTTGTGTCTGTTAGCAAGATTTCACAAAAACTATGAGTCCAAAGCTCCTTGAACTTGCGTGCTGATCCAGGAGGTGTTCTCCTAGTCCAGTTAAACCAACATTGTGTGAACAAGCACAGCAGGACACCGCGCAGGGTTCCAGGGTGTTAATGACCCTCGAAGGCAGGCAAATTTCATCTGTTTGAACACTCAATGGACAACTTACAGGAATGTTTAAAAACCCTCAGAGGGGCCTCAGTGAGGGGCTGTGCCAAGAAAGGTCATTGTTTCCGAATGTAAGAACTCAGTGTGTGTATGTGTGTGTGAATGGTGCTGTTTTTTATCATTAAATGGCTGATATCTGATCAGATGGAGGTCTGGATTCTTCTAATTTTGACAATAGCGTCTACATTGTGACCCACAATGCAACAGAGCCACACTGATGATGAAAGCTGGGGAAAGCAGGACAATTATCTGCAACTTGCTGGTAGCCGTTTAGAAAATGTCACTATGAATGGCCTGTTTCACAAAGTGAAGACTTCAACATCAGATACGGATGATCTGCTGTGGAGCCCCTAAAGGGAGCAGCCTAAAGAAGAAGAAGTTGTTCAGAGACAGATTTCAGGTTTGTGTCTCACGCTGTCACTGATTTTGTTACCACGTGAACTGCAGCCCCGAGCACTGACCAGCAGTCATTACAGCAGCCTATCACACAATCCCATGAGTGTGTGTGTGCTTACTGCTGCAGACCTATTCTGTATTGTGAAAAACTAATTTCACTATGAATCTGCAGCTATGCTCATAATGAGCACAGAAAGTACAGAGAACAAAAGGTAAAAAAAAAAAAAAAAAGCACAAGTTAAAGTCACATTTATTTCTGTAGCACAACAGACTGCAGTCACACAGCAAGTAACACTTCCAATAAACAAAACATAAAAATAAATAATAAAATAATCAATAATAAAAATAAGGTTCTGCATTGCCTGTTGGGGAATACCTGTTGGAATCAGACTCACAGACTTCCTGTACGGAGGTTACCGGGCGATCCGTGAGGCAGATAAGAGAAGAAAAGTTCAAATGAGTCTGAATGTGAAAACGCTGTTAAAGGTTCAGGTTTAGGATTTAAAAACTGAATCAGATCATCTGAAAAGCTTTGGAGCAGAAACTGGGAATGGCCGCTCTGCAGTATGACTTTGGAATTACTGAACGCTGCTGATCGCCGGACCTAAGCGAGCAGTGTAGGACACAGGACTGTAAAAGATCTGATAAATAACCCGAAGCGAGCCCATGCAAGAATTCTCTGTGAGCAAGAAGATTTTAAAATTAATCTTGCATTTCACAGGAAGTCAGTGCAGCAATTTAAGAACAGGTGAAACATGATCACACTGCTGTGCAGCGGTCCAGCAGCAGTGGAAAGGTACAAATTTCATTTAAGTAGGTCTTAATTTGCACATCTAATTATAGATAAAACTCACTGTTTAAATGTTTGGCTCCTATTGTTAAAATGTGTTTTTGTAGAGAAACTGTTCCACAGAGAAGGTCTGCCACTGAGACAGTTTCTGTAGCTGTTCAGGCTTTGTGGCTCTTCCTCCACACACAGGCCCAGGAGACCCTGCCTGCTGCCAGAAGGTCTTCTTGGAAGCCTCATTTGCTGAACAAAGTCAGCAGAACTGAACTGCGTCTTGTGCTTATGTCTCATTAAAACTTTAGAAGCATTAGATTTCAGTGTTGGTTATTTCTTCTGCACGTTGAAAGTTGATTCTGAGGAATCCACACCGCCTCTGTGGATGTGTTTAAAACCTCTCGGTAATGCAGTGTGGTCCTGTTACCTTTACAATCATTATTCGGCTTCAGCAAACGTACCCCTCCACGCTCACAGACTGAGAGCACTCTCAGAACGTTCTGACACACGCTGTCGACCGCTGCGTTCCCGAACACGCAGGTGATGCCCAGGATCTCAACGTTAGGCGCCGCCAAGGCCATCATTATCGCCTGAGCGTCGTCTATGCCGCAGTCAGTGTCGATAATCACCAGCTTCTTTTCCATGGTCTCCTGTAAGATTATAATCAACATAATCCATTAACACTAAAAAAATCATGAGCTCCTCACAGCCTGACAGGTTTCATAAGGGAGGGGCTCTCAGAGTCGCGGATTATGTCCTGCAGAGTTTCCAGGAGCTTTTCACCTGTTAAATATCCCGAATATCCCGACGCTCAGCTCACACACAGGTCCTCAGTACTCAGAGCTGTCTGAACGACTTCTGTCATTAGTCCCTGTACCTGTGACAGAAACTCCTCCAGTGGCCCTGCAGACTCAGCCTTTTCTAACCTGCTCCGGCTCTGGTGGTTCTTTAGCGACCCTTCCTTTCTTTCAGCTGCCTGTACAGGCAGGCAGAGTCACTCATACAGATTAACTACAGGGTCAATGACCCTTTGGACTCTGTGGCTGCTCTTTCTGGTACGAGACTTTTGAAATTTCTATTTTTTTGACAGTTGGTGCTTCAAGTCTTCAGTCACTGATTAAACAGCAGTTTAATGACCTTTGAGGAGGGTCGTTTGACTCACTCATCACTCAGAGGTCTAACTGCCTGTTGCTGTTTATTGCCCTTTTTTATATATACAGTGGGGCAAAAAAGTAGTCAGTCAGCCACTGATGGTACAAGTTCTCCTGCACAGAAAGATGAGAGACTGTAATTCCCATCATAGCTACACTTCAACTATGAGAGGCAGCATGAGAAAAAAATGCAGGAAATCACATTGTAGGATTTTTAAAGACTTTATTTGTAAAGTCATCTCATCTTTCTGTGTAGGAGAACTTGCACAATCAGTGGCTGGCTAACTACTTTTTTGCCCCACTGTGTGTGTGTGTGTGTGTGTGTGTGTGTGTGTGTGTGTGTGTGTGTGTATTCTTTATTTTTGAAACATTGGCAAAAGATTGAAATGACCTCAAGGTCACAGTTCTGGTCTGAACAATTT
>JASGAU010342199.1:0-11232 GCA_030220045.1 Australoheros facetus
GTGCATGTGGGCTGTTAGCAATAACGTGGCCCTCTGTCTGGGTAAAAAAGAAATGTGTAAGATGAAAATGTTAAAAAGGCAAGCTTGCATTGGCAGTTTAGATTCACAGGAAATGTGGAAATGAAAAATGATAATGTATGCAAGTAAAACAGTGTAGTGCTGGGCATACATGATTAGCAGCTTCCCTGGACAAATAAAGGGATAAAAGACACAATATAAAAAAGCAGTGCTGGATTTTTTCTTAAGCCACTTTGATTTTGGATTCTTAACAGCCGTTTGATAGTGTAAATCACTTAAGGAACCATTTGCTGGGAGTGTCACACGCCTAGTGGGAGAGAGAGTGAGTTCAAACCTCAAATCACAATAGTTTTTGTTTTCTTTTTTTAAAGCTCACCGTCTCCTCCCCCGCCGGGCTGAGACTTACAGCATGAGAGTAGGCGCCATAGGCCCCAAACTGGATGGTCATGGGACTGAAGATGCCGAGCTGGCCTGCCATCTGGTGCATTCGGCGCAGGGTCCTCTCCTTATCAGTGTCGGCAAATTTGACCACCAAGCTTGACGAGGCACCCTAAAGGAAAATTTACAGGGTTAATGAAATAGGCAAGTTAACCTTGAAATTAAGTGACTTTTGTAGATATGTTTAGATTTTTTTAAAATTTTGGTATATGCATCATAATAAGATTGCTTAATGGACAGTTTCAGAATTTTAACAAAGCAGGACAGTTACCAAGGTCAGCAGATTCTGCTTGTCACTTCAGCTGGTCAGTCAGCTGGCAACCTAAAGTTTGTTAGCAAAAGTTGTCTGTGGCACTGTATAATTAGAAACTTTTAATAAACTAAATAATACAAGAAGAACTGCATATTTTGTATAACTGCAGCAGTTCAAGAAGCTTGTGTAAATTTCTTGAAGCTAACTGCAAGTCTGTTGCCTGTTGCTTATAACATGCTTTACCTGGAACGGTGCACACACTATATGTGAATATCTGACTATAATTTAAACTTTGGCCATTGAAAAAACAAAGTTTTCAATTCCATAAATAGCATTTTCATATTTTATTGTACTTTATTTCACATTTTTTTCCCATGGGAAAATACCTAAAAATAACAACTGCATCATGAAGAACGTTGGAGATGATCTGTATCAGTGCAACAACCTTTTTTTTTTTTACTTAAAACATGAATATGGATTCTCTGCTTCACTGGAAAAGAGAAGCAGTGTTAATCATGCGACTCATTTCTGTCATTTATTGTCCAGTGTACATTACACTTCAGCCTTTAAGACCTAATATCTCTCAACCAAGGAAGGCACTGGAATTAAATATGCACCTCCAATGACTGCAGTCATTTAGCTGTCAGCATTAAATGGAAGAGAATAGTGAGTGATATTTGCTTTCATGAACTTTCTAACTCTGCTGTATACACTGGGAGTGAACTGTGATCCTAACCAGATCCCACAGGAGTCCCAGTCCCCCACTGGTGAAGCTCCACTGAATACAGCACTGGGTAATTAGGTCTGACAAAAGCCTTCGGCATGTGGAGGGCGAAGTATTGACTAATGGCTCTGCCTTATGGCAGATATAGTTCTGTATTGATGTCCGTGCTCCTGAGTTTGCATCCAATTAAATCATTTGAGAAACAGAGACCAGAGTCAGTTCCTCATGCGACATTCAGGCAAGAAGAAAGGGGGAGTGAGAGGGGGAGAGAGGATGAGGAGGCAAGGTAAAGAAAACAGCCAGACACACTGTCAAGAGGACTAGTCTCCTATTTAATTACAGGCAGTGCATGCTGGGAAAGAGCACGGAGCAACACCAGGACAGAAGGACAGAGACAGCCAGGGGGCGGTCGGGATATGATTAGTAAGATCATAAAACCAAAGACACTGAGAGAAAAGGACTCCATAATCACAACTTGGATTAATCTTTGACAAAATATCTCATCCTGACAGGGTCAGTACAAATTCAGGCTTTGATTTAAATTTCCATATTTTCTTGGGGTATAAAAATCAAAAATGTGAGCTGCATAGCACACATAGAGATTGAAAGATAAGGGTGATCAGTGTGAGTGATGGTGTTTCTAGTAAATGATTTCATGAGACTTTCTGAATTATAAAATGAAGTTGATAGTGACAACAAACTGCTCTAAAGGTTCAAATTTAAGCTGGAGACATCACTTATAAAAGGTATGCTACCAAAGCAGAGCTATCCAAACAGATATTCATAGAAAAAAAAAAACAATCTTCTGTATTGTGTAGCTAAATGTAGCAACTGCATAGTATGACAGTCAAACTGTCTTTGTCTTACTGTAGTTCAGCTTTACTTCGAGCTACTTCAAAGCAATCCATGCAAAAAGTGCGTCCTATTTTTGTAAGTGCCTCATGAAATTTTTAACAGTAACAGCTAAGTGATAGTACCATTGAGAGGGCAGTTTGCCAGGGATTTCACATGCTTTGTGCTTTGGTCAGTTATGACTACTGAAACAAATCTTGCATAATGCATAGTTCATATATTTATCCAGCCTACACGCAACATTTATTATTGATTTTGTACAATTCCCTAAAGTCAGTCATCATTTTCTTAAGCATTATTCTCCCCTTTGTAAATCTATAATTTTCTGTATAAAGCATAGCAACAATGTAAATATATATTAAAGAAATGTAAAACTAAATAATGTTTTTTGTTTTTGTTTGTTTGTTTTGGTTTTCTTTGCAAACTATTTGATTATGTTAACATTTTCTTATAAACATTGTATAAACACATTCAGGAGAAAATGTTGGCACCAGATAACTGTAGAAAAGAGGCTGAAATGGAGGAAGGAATCAGCATGGACCCCAGGGACAGTACATCTCAGATGGGATCCTATCAGAGCCAGTCAGCACCCTACCTCAGGCCAGAGGAGACCCATCTGGTGTTTCTCCCTCGATGCCATTTCAATTAGTTAAATCAATACGCTGACATGGCGGCGTTAACGGCACAGTTTTTCCCTTTCTAATTGCATTTCATTCCACCTTCTGACCTTTTTCTGTTCTTTCTCAACTTTGTGGGCCAATTGAAGGGACTGGGCTGTTGGATTTAATGAGGCTGGCACTGAGCAAACATCTTCCTCAAGCGTTGTTGCTCAAGTCTGCCCACAGCACAGGGGCTTGGCATTTAGATTACATTCATTTTCTGCTTTGTGTATCTGTGTATTCTTAGATTCATTTAATACCTCATGAAGAATGCATTGTGATCATCAGGACTGTGAAAGCCCGAGGCTACCTGTATTCACTGCGCCATGACTCAAGATGAGGAGAGTTTGGCCTGGTCTCGTTTCACCCAGCAAAGTGTTTTGCTGTAGACGACAGCACGGGAAGAGAACCATTCTGCAATGTCTGCAGTGCATAGTCTTGGCAGCGGCATAAAAGCACTACAACAGTCTCTGCAGGTGTTGTCAGTGCTGCCACTCATGTCAGACCCAAGCATTTCCAACTTTCATAGCATAAAAGCCCAAATATCTCCTAAAAAAAGAATTGCATCTTATCCTCACCCCTGAACAGGAGAATTACACATCCTCACATCTCAAGCAGACTAGATCCAAGGTCTAATCAGAAAGGCAGATTTCAGAGTGTGATCCCTCTCACAGATTAAGAGTTTCTATCTGCATGAAGAAAGAATAGTATGTGGCCAGGTAATGAAGGAACAGGTGGTGGAAAACCACAAGCACTGGATGCAATGCAGCTACTCCTCACTGGTTGCAGAAAATCACAAGCTGACAAACAAACAGAATAATAACCTCCACCAGCATGACTCCTTTACCTGGAGAGAAAATGAATTTGCCGAATTTGATAAGGGCCAACAGGGAGTCTTCACTTTTGATGGGTACAACTAAGGAATTTGTCACAGGTTCAAAAACTAATCTAATTTCTTGAACAATGCACTTGACTTGTGAAAAACTCCTGTATTGGATTTTGTATAGGCCACGAAATGTGTAGACAGAAAAATACACAATGGTAATTGAGGGATTAGAACTCAACTACACCGGTGAAATTGCATTATGCTTTTATCTCAGCATTAATGTGATACAAAGACACTGGTGTTAAGTGTCTACCAACAGGTAAAAAGACACTGATCTTCCATCCTTTGCAGATGCTTGAAATTAACAATAACAACAATGCAATATAAAAACATATTCAATAAAGGGAAAACTATAATTTCAAAAAGCACACCTTTTCTCCAGTAGCTAATTTTGAATAAGTAAAACTTCCACAGTTGTTTCAGCTTTCTAAAGATTTAACTGACTTAAATTATGAATTGAATCTGTGAAAAAAAAAAACACCATAAGAAGTTTGTTCGGTAATCGGACGAATGCCTGTGGGCTTTATATTCCACTGGCTTAACCCTGCTGTCACTTATTACCAGCGGATGATGCTGTCTTGGTCTGGTCTCACTTTCTACAGCATATGGCTGCATCTGTGCTGAGACACATATGTATATTTTGTCCATAAATAACAGTTTTCCTCTTCCAAATGTAAGAAGCACAAAACAAAATTTCATGTGATACAGTATGTCAGTTACAAGACTGCTGAGATTTTGCAGTAGATTCATGTGCTGTTTCACCCATTCTGTGTCGCATTGACAGTGTTTTCTGGCTTGGTCTTATCTCTCATTAATCCAGAACTACATTATAGTATCACACACATGCACACTCTTGTTTCTGCCAATGGCACCAAGCTCCACAGGTTCTGTCAGCCACACTGTGACACCAAACATGACAATCTCTGCAATTTGCTGGGTGTTGTTTGCCTGCCCCTGGCTTTGCCATTTGAAGTTTTGCCACCTGTGTCTCTGCAGCCTTATAGTAATTCAACAGCTGAACCGATGAGAATGCCAGTTCTGTGCTCAATCATATTTTAACTTAATTTTGGAAGCACCTGCAATCTGCAATGAACATCAATTAAAGCTATGATCTGATCTATCAGCACATGCCCTTAGGTGACATCCCTTGCCCTTAAGCTTCATTACAGCCATTAATTTTGGGCCAGTGTTTTTTGTTTGGTATTATTTATGGCACGTGTGTGTGTGTGTGTGTGTGTGTGTGTGTGTGTGTGTGTGTGTTTGTGTGTGTGCCAGGTAACACAGATGCTGTAGTGAGAACATTAAGAGGGAAAGAGAGACGGAGTGAGAGAAAAGTCTTTATTCAAGGTTCATCCCGACCTCACAGCTGGCAGCAGGCAGTGAGCAGAGCAACCCACTCTCTGAATACTGCCTCCTGTTAGTCTGTTGTTGACGACATGTGGCAGTAATATTATCCAAATTAACTGCATCCCCCATTGGTACCAAAGACTTAGTTGGATACTAATGGCCACCTTGCCTATTAATCTGAGAGGAAGCTGGATTTGGGCAGAGGCGGATAACAGGTGCAGGGATAGAGCGAGAGCGATATGGATAATATAGATTATTAATGAACAATTCGATGTCTCTTGATTCACTCCAGTTTTATTTGGGGCTCCATATGTTGCCTTGGACAGTGCATCTGCAACAGAACTCAGGTAACTCATTGACCTGACCTAACGCAACTGTTCCTGTGCTACAAAATACTCAACATACACAAACTGTGCAAATGTAGTCAGCATGAGCCAAATGTCTTGTAAAAGAAAGAAAAACATCCTCTCGTAGCAGTCAATTATGTACATTTTCTAGTTGTAGGCATATTTTATTGATAGAGTCAGCAAGATATTTTAAGGTAAGATAAATATCTTGATTATAATCAAATTTCAATAAGTGGCCTCATCATAGTTGCACCTGATCAATATGCAACATGATTATTTTTTGGCTCTTGGCCTGCTACTTATTAAATTTTGACCCTTGTTGTATATATGCCAAAAGTTGGTTCTACACTACATCCTCACATAAAGTTAAATAATCTCTACCGCTTATTTCCCATCGTCACTACTTCAATGTAATGCAAAATGAGGCAGCATCAAAAAGATGTGTAAATTAAATCTGGCTTCCAAGACACTATCTGGCTGCCAGGAAGCATCCGTAAATATTTATGGCGGAACATCAGTGAAGTGTGTGAAGGTGCGGATGTCTGCCAGAAAGTGTGTGCATGTTCATGTGTGAGTCCAGCTGTGTAGTACCCAACACACACCCGGCACAGGCAGGGAGGTGCTTCGTAATTCAACATTTCTTTCACTTAAGCACTTTTTGGTAGCGTTGTTCAACCCCAACAGAAGTCTATTCAATCCATAATGAACTGCTGTTTGACAAGAGTTACAGGTTTAGTGGTCTCATTCTTCAACTAAAGAAATCAACACCAACTAATGCTACTTCACGCATTTATCAAACTAGACCATCACATCATAACCTACTATTTACAATTCCTTATAAACTTATAGCTAATCTATATTCCTATAATCTATATTCATTACTTTACATTCAAAGGACATTTCAGTGGTCTTTGAACAGTTCTCCTGCATTTGAAATAAGGTCTGATCAACTCATTATATGTCAGCAACTGTGAATCTTCGTAATAGTCAATATGTGTCTTCACCAGACACTTGTTTTATTTCTGTATAATAAAGAAAGTTTTTCTTGATGGTTTGGTATACATGAGTTTTCACAGACCTATACAAATTTAATCTTCATTTACGACCCACTAGAAGTTTCAACAGTTTATTTACAGAAAGCCCCTGTTTTTTATTTTTTCTTATTCTGCTGCAGTTTAGGATGGTACCTTTCAGTCAGTGGATGTGTAGTCCTTAGCCAACAGTGCATAAAGTGTGATTGCAGGACTCTATAAAAACATAGAGACCAAGTCTCTTATTACATGTCATGTTAATTTAATCAAATTCAGTTTTGTTTTCATACAGTAGCACTAACTCACAACATCATTCGCCTCAAGGCACTTTATATTGCAAGGTAAAGACTCAACAATATTAGAGAGAATACCATAGCAATCAGACGTTGCCTTATGAACCAGCACTTGGTGACACTGGGAAGGAAAAACTTCCTTTTAAAAGGAAAGCTTGGGCAGAGGCAGGCTCAGGCAGGGCCCTGCTGGGGGGTAATGGAAAGAGAAGAGAGAAGTAAAAAGCATGCAGTAAAAAGCACTTCAAGGAGTCAGAGTAAAAAAGCACTATATAAGTATCAGTCCATTTGAGTGCTGAAGACCGCATCCTAATTCTACTTTTAGAAATTCTAAGAATCACAAGACTGCACTTTGAAAGCAAAATGCTCTGTTAGGATAATATGATATGAGGTCTTTAAGATATGATGTCACACGTTTGTGTGTCAGAAAGAATCACACACAAATTTCATTTCCTACACCAGTGTATTTTATTTCATGTAGTAAAATGTTGTGATCAGTGGTATTGAATGCTGCACTATGGTCTAGCAGCACAAGCACAGAGACAAATCCACTGTCAGCGGCCAAAAGAGAATTATAAGGAACCTTCACTATTGCTGTCTCTGTGCAATGATGAACTCTAAATCTTGACTGAAACTCTTCAGATAAACTATTCCTCTGCAAATGATCACTTAGCTGATTTAAAACTCTTTTGAGAGTTTTCAAAATGAAAGAAAGGCTAGAGATATGTCTATAATTAGCTAATTCAACGGGATCAAGTAAGTTTTTTTTTTTTAGTAATAATTTAATTACAGCAACCTCAAAAGCCTGTGGTGCATAGCCTCTTAATAAAGATAAATTGATCACATTGAAAATCAAAGCATCAATTAATAGCCAGATCTGTCAGCTGGGGATTGGACTGCCAGGCCCACTGCCCCTGACCATTCCTGGGATCGTGCGGGTGCGAAAACCTGTCCACCACCATAAGGTGGTGATTCCCGGAGAGATGGGGTAAGGAGCTTCTACTAGGGGAGGACACCAGAGATGACAAGTTACCATTCCTGGACTGTGTGGTGCTTATTGAGGAAGATGGAAGCCTCAACACTGAAGTTTACCGGAAGCCTGCACACAGAGACCAGTATCTCCTCTTTGACTCCCACCACCCTCTGGAACACAAACTTGGGGTGATCTGGTCCCTACAACACCGGGCAGAAAGCATTCCCTCTAACGCAGAAGGGAAACAAAAGGAACACACACATATTAAGAAAGCCCTCAAAACATGTGGTTACCCCAGCTGGGCCTTCATCAAATCAGTCAAGATGCACAGGAATGAAGGTCAAACACAAACTAGGAAGAATAATAATGACAAGAGGAACAACGTTGTCATCCCTTATGTGGCAGGCTTGTCAGAGAAACTCAGAAGAATTTTCTCCAAGCATGACATCCCAGTATACTTCAAACCAAGTCACACCCTGAGGCAAAAACTGGTTCATCCCAAGGACAAACCCCCCAAACACAAGATCATCAATGTAGTGTATGCTGTCCAGCGCAGTGAAGAGTGCTCGGACCTCTACACTGGAGAAACCAATGTAGAGGTTTCTCCAATGGCACAACATAGAAGAGCCACCTCGACAGGACAAGACTCAGCTGTACATCTGCATCTGAAGGAGAAAGGGCACTCTTTGAGGATGCAAATGTTCACATTTTGGACCGGAAAGACAGATGGTTTGAAAGAGGAGTAAAAGAAGCTATCTATGTCCACTGTGAACAACCATCATTGAACAGAGGAGGTGGATTATGTCACCAACTTTCTACCGCTTACAGTGCTGTCCTGAGCTCCCTTCCCAGACGTCTCAACCCCCATTCACACCTTTGTTCCAGTGACCTCAATAGGTCTTATGAAACAGTGGAGCAAAATCCTATATTGGTTTCATCTGAAACCACTGATTGAAATGACCCACGCCTCCATTCACATCTTGGCACATGTGATTATGCACATGAACAACAGAGGGTCATAACCACCTCCAGGGGACTACGCCCACAGGGATTTAAATACCTGGGTCTCTCCACCATTTGGTTGAAACCTGAAGAAGCCTTTCGGATGAGAAGTGAAACGTCTTCAAGAAACAAAAAGAAGTCCAGTTGCCTTTTTTTAAGCTCCAGAGACTACGATGACCTGGATGGCTGAGAATCTACACAGACAATGTAGACCTTAAGATTGTGTCTAAAATTCTAGCTATGGGGCTGTTGTCCATTTTAGTTAATGGGGATCAAACTGTCATGTGTGACTGTGTGGCAGGGAGGGGTGGACCCAATGCAGGATGCAAAACAGAACTAAACTTAAACTGCTTTATTTGCAGATGACTCGAATAAAACAAAAAACACAAAACTCCGAAATCTCAACCAAGGCAAAACAAACACGAAGCCTGGGAGAAAGGAGAAAACAAATCACTAAACTGGAACACACACAGCTAGAGAGGGAAACACTGATGATGCTGCAACAAAGAACAGAGAAAACCTGAGGGCTAAAATACACACAAGGAAATCAGGGAGAGTGGAAACAACAGGGGACAACAGGTGAAGCAAATTAAACTAATAACACAGGGGAAGCAAAACTAAACACAAAGCACAGGGAACATGAGACTGTCAAAATAAAACAGGACTGAACACAATGCACACGCAGACTAAACAGAACACGAGGACTAGGATACACAGAGGGAACCTTTTAAAAAGCACTTAAAAACTTTCCTTTTTAAAAAGGCCTTCTATTGAGAAATTTTAATGAATTTTTAGTTTTAGCTATTATGGTGTTTAATTATTTTTAGCTTTACATTATTGGTTTTTAGATATTATGGTGTCTATTTACTGTCTGGTTTTTTTTGTGTGTGTTTTCTGCATGTACAGCGCTTTGTGACTAGTGTCTGTGAACCACCCGAAGGGAGATAAAACATGAAAAGGGGTCAGGACACAGGGAAGACAAGATCACAGGGGGAAACAAACACAGGAACACAGAGACACAGGAAGACCAGGGCCAAGGAAAACAGAATGAAAAGCAATAACAAAACTCAAAGCTGGCATACAGAACTACAACAAAACAGAACTTCACAAAAAGAACGCAAAACACTGAGCCACCAGCCCAGGACCATGACACAAACTGGGTTTATTAAAGGTCGTAATTCTTAAAATAATGTGTGTCGGCTACTAAACACTATCCAGTTTTTTCAACAGAAATCTTTAAATGGTCTTGTGCTTTCTCTGGATGCCAGGAAAGCATTTGACTACTTGGAGCTACCATATCTGTTCTATACATTGCGTAATTTTGGTTTGGGGGAAAATTTTATAAACTGGGTGAAACTTTTATACAATAATCTTATCTCAGCAGTGCTTACAAATGGCTAGAAACAGGGGCGGACTGGGGTTGAAATTCAGCCCGGGAGCTTGGTTTGGCGAGGTCTTTTATCCAATCGTACTACGGAGTAGCAAAAGGGGGGGGGAAAGTCAAGCACCCCCCCTTAACTGGTGTCTCGCCTTTCACCTCTCCTAATAATGTGCTGGCTGGGCTGCAGTGTTAATTTTGACAGCAAATTTTGATTTAGTTTTAGTCATAGTCTTTTGACTATCTGAATAGTTTTAGTTTTAGTTGACGAATTATCATAAGAATATAGTCGACTAAATCTACAGTCGATTTAGTCGACTAAAATATAAAAGGTTTAAAATGTAAATGCTTTTTCTTCAGTTCCCTTGAATTAGTCATTAAACACACTCACACAAAATTAAACATTTATTAAAAGTTATGGAATATTATTAATAATATTAACATTAGCGTTTCACCTGCTTCCCACACACCTGATCATTAACACCGCCTTACTGAGATAATATGAGCATTTTACAGCAGGACACGCTCTGAAAGGTACAGGGCAGTGTTCAGGACTAACATTAGGAAAGGCTAATCCACTGCAGTGTGGTGATTTTCTCTAAACACAAACGCTAAACTGAGAAAAACCCTTTACCCTGCATGACATTAAAATGCTTACCTTTGAATGGAGATCTGGGTGACTGGTTTGCAGAAGTCGTTTAAGATTTGTCTTATTTTTACCCGAGATAGTCGCCCCACGTGGTTTACACATCGTTTTGTTTGTCACAATGTCAAAGGACAAATGTACGGAACCCCGCAAGGGACATGGGGAAAAAAAAACATGGGAGGAAAAAAAAAAGTGCCACTTTCTTTTTCTCCCGAACCTCCCTATGGCCACCACGCCCTTGGCTTGAAATCTTCTTACTTGTGTGTTTTGAGAGGTACGAAGCAGGGTTGTACCTCTCAAGGCTACATAAAAATATAAATGGCCTTACTGCTGTGAACAGAGAGCACAAGATCAACCTTTACACTGACGATGTTCTGATTGTATTGAC
>JASGAU010342208.1:3072-14003 GCA_030220045.1 Australoheros facetus
CCTGTAGTTGGTATTATCTCACAGGCCTCTCCACACTGACGCCCTGTTTACACATGAACATTTTCAGGTGAAAATTGTAACGTTTTTGATGCGTTTAGGCCTCCCATTTACACGAGAACGGTGTTTCCAGTCTCTTAAAATGATACTTTTTGAAAACGGGTTCCAGAGTGGAGCGATTTTGAAACGCTCTCTTTCTTTGTTGTGACTACTATGCCCACACCGCCAGCTTGTGGCCCGGCAATGGGAACTACATCATTTTCAACATCTTGCGCTTCTGTGTAAACGGAGTTAGTTTTTGAAACATTTCTGTCTGAACGCGTTACTTTTCGAACACGAAATCAGAAAAACAACACCGTTTCCACTGGATCATTCTCGTGTAAAGGGGACCTGAAGCAGGGTCACTGCCTGAAAATTTTATTTTCAGCTTCTCATAGTAGCTTGTCTTAGCTGCTCAGATCTCCCTTGTTAGTGTGTTCCTGGCCTGTTTGTACAGGGCCCGGTCCCTACCTGTGGGCCTCCTCCTTGGCTTGGTGCAGCTTGCTGTTTGGTGAACTCTGGCTTATTGTTGTTGTATGTGCAGACGGTTTTGGTCTGCACGCATGAGTCCTCTCAAAAGCTGATGTAAGATGTCACAGTGGCACCTGGGTGTCTTAGTGGTGAAGCCGGCGCCCACATACAATACGCCACGTTGCGGCGCGGGTTCACGTCCCGGCCCGTCGCCAATTTGCCCGCATGTCTTCCCCTGTATTTTTCCCCCATTTCCTGTCTCTCTCCACTGTCACAAAAAGCTGCTGTGGCCAAAAATACAAAAAACAAAACAAAAAAAAAAGTCACAGTGTCAGACAGCTCATTGAGGTCTGTAGCTGCAGCTTCAAAGACACTCAAGTCAGTGCAGTCAAAGCAGACCTGTGACTTCAGCTTTGACTCAGCTGTCCATCTCTTGTCCTCACTACAGGCTTTAAAATACCTAACTTCTGCCTGTAAGCTGGGATGAGATGGACCATGCAGTGGTCAGAGTCCCAAAGCAGCATGGGGAACAGAGTGATAAGGATCCTTTAAAATAGTGTAGCAGTGGTCCAGTGTGTTAACATCCCTGGTGAGACACTTTTTCTGCCGTCTATATTTAGGGAGTTCATAGCTGAGGTCTGTTAAAATCCCCAAGAATAATGAGCAGGGAGTCCGGCTGTTTTTTAATCCACATCTTTCACCTGGTCAGCCAGGTGTTCTAACACTTGTATTGCACAGGCCTGAGGTGGAATGTAAACATTGACCGTGATGAACGAGGAGAACTCCCGCTGTGAATAAAAATGGTTTGCAGTTACTGAAAATAGTCTGATGAGGGTTGCATTGAAAACTAAAAGTAAAGAGGAAGAAAGTACAAGAAAAATCACCCATATGCTGAGGAGAAACCGTGGTTGACGTCATCTTGTTTCAGTGTTAGTTTTAGTTTTAGTTCAGTGTCTGTTATTGGTGGCATTTGTCAAGGTCAGATTTCAGGACTTTGAAACAATACAAACACTTAGTTCACAGTCTCACAGAAGATGTCCCAGTCTCAAACATCTTTGCCAAAGCCTCCTCAGACTGACTGTGTTGACAAATTAAAATATTTTAGTTATTTTACTTTTATAAGTGCACAAAATAATTTAGTTTTGTTTTTTTTCTTCATGTTTAGTTTTTAGTTTTGTTTTAGCTAACCTTGGGTGGGAGGCATTACACTCACTGACTAGTACTGGATTCAACCCCCTTTTGCCTCAGAACTGGCCTACTTCTTCGTGGCATAGATTCAACAAGGTGCTGGAAACATTCCTCACAGATTTTGGTCCATATTGATATGACAGCATCGCACAGTTGCTGCAGATTTGTCGGCTGCACAGCCATCTTGCAAATCTCCTGTTCCACCACGTCACCTTTCTTCCTCATTCTGAGTCTTGCTTTGAACTCCAGCAGGTTGCCTTGACCATATCTGCATGCCTCAATGCATTGAACTGCTGCCATGTGATTGGCTGATTAGATATTTGTGTAAACATGCAGTTGAACAGGTATACGTAATGTACTGGCTGATGAGCTTATAAACTGCAAGTTAGAGCAAGTCAGCACTGTTAGTTCTGCTACTTACAGCTAAAAGGATATCAGAGACATTTTTTGCCATTAACAAGAATTAATACATTATTTTTGATTTGGGGTCAGGTCATGTTGACTTATTAATTATATTACTGGGAGTCACTGTCATGTACTTTGGTGAACACTACAAAACAAAACAAAACAAAATATACCATCCACAGACAGTTCATGATGTGCTTGATGTGATTAATTGATTGATTTAGATCACTGGTCTATTATTTGAGATAACGGGTCTCCGTCTCTCAAACGTCAATATGTCCTGGTTCTCTAAGTCTTATGTGATAATCAGCTGATTATCTTTGGATGTTGGACAAATAAAACAAAGTGTTAACTGGGATCATTTGAACTTACAACAGACATTTTAAAATGTCACTTTTAATAATTTTTTTCAGAGAACATTTAGAAAGTTAATCTATAATGCAAACAAATATACAGCCCCAGTTCCCAATATTGATTTGTACAAACTGTTCTATCAATTTTGAAATTAACAATCTGTCTCTTCCTCTTCAGACTCTCCTGCCGTCCCAATATTGGTACTATATGATTGAACTGGGTTTCTATGGCTCTCTACTCTTCAGCGTGGCCTCTGATGTCAAACGCAAAGTAAGTGACTTTATCTCAAGAACACTAAACTTTTCCTTATTCAGGAGTACAAAGGATTTGAACAGGAAAAGGTGGAAAAGACATCCATCCAGCCATCCATTTCTTGCTGCTTACCCAGTCCAGATCTCAGGGGCAGCAGCCTAAGGCGTGAATTATGCTTCTGCATCAGGTCTTTGCCGGTCCTACGTACGTAACCGTATCTGATCTATCTATTACCCTATGTGGTAATCACAGGCCTTGCGGGTGCATCCACTCGACGTGTAGTTATATTATTTAAGTTACATACGTAGTACCGACTCAGAAGGATAATAAATAAGCAGGCATCCCGTTCAGATGTCCGAACCACGTCAGCTGGCTTTTTTTCCATGTGGAAGATCAGCTCTACTCCAAGACCCTCCTACATGACCGAGCTCCTCACCCTATCTCTAAAGGAGAGCTTAGCTACCCTTCGGTGGGAGCTCATTCTCATTCTTTCAGTCGCTACCCAGAGCTCGTGACCACAGGTGAGGGTAGAAACGCAGACTGACCAGTAAATAGACAGCTTCACTTTCATGCTCAGCTCTCTCTTTATCACAGCAGACTGGTCAGACTGCCATTCATGCAGATATGGCAACCACTGGATGTCTGTGTGGTTATAGCATCATAATTGTACACAAGAGACTGACAGTCTTTTGTCACTCTGATCGGTTTCACATCTGCCATTTGACTGTGAGTGGACATTAGACTGTTGTGACAAGTGTATGTGTGTGTGTCTGTGTCTGTCTGCCTTTGTGTGTTTGACTTGGACTTTGCTCAGCTTGGTCAGCTGAGCACAGTGGGGTGAAAACTCTTGCCAAACTCTTTCACAGCATGTTTCACCAACACAAATGTCTAACCCGGATAATGTTAAGCTGGATTTACCAACACTCTCACAGACCTGATTAAAAAGCAGCGCACAGTTATATATGTGTTCTGTTTTGATGTCTGCAGAATAAAAAAAGCATGTTTGTTTCCCCACATATCTCTCCCTCTCCAGGACTTTAAAGAGCAGATTGTTCACCATGTAGCAACAATCCTTCTCATCAGTTTCTCGTGGTGCGTTAACTACATTCGTTGTGGAACTCTCATCATGCTGGTGCACGACTCCTCTGATTACCTCCTCGAGGTAAAGCCTCATCACAGTATTTTATAGATTGATGACAAACGTGCCCAAAAATCGACTGACATGTAACTCCACATGCATTTACAACCCGTGTCTGGGTGAAGTTAAACTCAGTAAGATGTGGGAACTGTGTTTGTCATTATGTAAACAGAGTGAATATGAATGTTGCACAGTTTGTGTTGATGCCATTTACCTCTACGACTAAGCGGGATGTTTTGGCTTTTGAGCCGTGTGTATGATGACAACACGCTGATCATATTCTGCCCCCTTGTGGAGAAAACTGCACTTTGGTTATTATTTGTGGGATAGAAGCACTGTCACTTTCATTATTACTTATCATGGTTTTCCTTTTAGCAGGGAAGTCACTAGGATTGTAATAAAAATATTTCTTTTTCTTTTTTTAAAGTTTTTTTAAACCAGACATGTCGAGCGAGGGGGTGGAGCTTACTGTGAAACTGAGGGACACTGCTCACAAGTTGCTAGCCAATGAGCATATCCTGGATAATCCTCCTTTCTGACTTTAATATTGACCATAATTTACATAATTAACTAGAGATGGAGCCCATAAATTTATCAGGAAAGTATTACTGCGGTCACAGAGCGAGGGATTAGAAGACCAGAACCTGTATTTTTTTTAAAAGACTTCAAGTTTGGACTTTGGCTTCACTTTTCAGAAGCTACGTCCCTCTTTTAATGCCCTCTATGCTCTTTGCCTTTTCTACATGCAGACCAGTCGTGCCTGTCTGTGTAGCCAACCCAAAAAAGACGAATTTAAAGCCAGGAAAACCACTGACTAAAGCAAGCATCAAATGCTTTTTTTTCCCCCAGAAACTTTGCCTTTTCAGTCTTTTGTTTTTATCTGTTCCACTCACAGTCTGCAAAGATGTTCAACTATGCTGGGTGGCGAAATGCCTGTAACTACATCTTCATTGTATTTGCTGCAGTCTTCATTGTCACCCGCCTTGTTATCTTCCCCTTCTGGTAAACACACTACACTTCTACATTTTAAACAGTTACTCTAACTCTTTGTTATGGTACACTCTCCTTAATTCTCGCTCTCTTTCAGGATTATTTACTGTACGTGGGTGTACCCAGTGACCATCTATGAGCCATTTTTCGGCTACTACTTTTTCAACGGACTGCTGATGACTCTTCAGTGTCTACATATCTTCTGGGCTGTTCTCATTATACGCATAGCAATCCGCTTCCTCAGCAACAACGTAAGCAAACCAAATAACAAACATTAAGTGGTCTGTTTTTTTTTTTTTTACATCCATTAAGTCAAACAGTAAGTAAAAAAGAAAAAAAAATACTACAAAACACATTTTTTCCTGAATCAAATGTGAGCATACTCTCTTATGAAGACCTGCAGTTCAAAAATGGATAAAGCTATGAAAAAATTTAAGAATTGTACTAAAAGAGTCAGTTGAAGTCCAGGCACTGTGAATGTGTTTTAATCCTAAAGGTTCAGTCAAAAATAATAACTCAGACCTAAAAGAATTTGAACTTTGTCACTTGATGTGAAAGCTCTGAAAGTGAGTGAGTGTGAAACACTGGAAGTAGCAGTTTAACCAGCAATATCTGATTATCCCACACTCAGTGGGGTCACTGAACAAAACACTGCATACATAAAGTATTATTATACATTCTTACGTTTTTGTGGCAAACGGTTCCTTATTTTTAAAAATGAATTTATCTCCTTTTTTGCAAAAATATCCAAGAAGCCATTTAAAATTACCTGGAGTTCATTTATTGAGACCATCTCCCATTGTGGTGTCCCAGATACCAAATATTTGAAAACGTGAAAAAACGCTGACTCTGTCTGATTAAGATTTCAGTGTGGACACGAAGTTTTAAGTTTACAAAGTCATGGATGTATTCAGACCAGAGTTCATGTACTACAGGTGTGAAAACGACCTTCCTGTCAGAGAAGGTGGCATAAATGAGCGGGTTTGTCACTTCAAGCTTTTGCACACACTTGTAAGATATTTTTATAGCTGCTATGCGTACAGCTGAGTTTGTTTTGACACTAGCCAGACCTTCAGGATAGGGTGAGCCGGAGGTCTCCTTGATTAATGGCGTGTTTCTAAAGGGACACCTCTTCTCACACGTTCTTCTTCATATTTTTCAGGAAAAAGTGGATGATGACAGGAGTGACAAAGATGAAACAGACGAATCAGAAGAGGAGGAAGAAGAGAAGGCAGGAGAGAAAAAGCATATGAAGAAAAATGGACCACTGCAGAATGGTCACACAGTCCACAACAACAACCACAGCAAGAGGGAGTGAAATAAAGTGATGGGATGGAAGAATGTTAGAAGGACTTGTATCCCTCAGTAGGGGAGCAGGAGGGAGAGGAAAGGAGAGAAAAAGATGAAAGGTGGGGGGTGGAGGGGACCAGTAATTCCCTAAAGCCAAGAACAGCAGGTATCTGAGGAAATTTGACACTGTTACTTTTACACAAAAAACACATTCATTTTTTAGAGGGCACAGAGATCCAGCAGATGACATACACTACATTACGTGGCACGGCTTTTCACTTTGTCATCCGAGAAAAATTTATCACAGCCTTTGTTTGATGTTAGTCCCAAACATTTTCAGTGAGACAGGGAAGAAAATGGAGACAAGCAAAGTTTGGAGAACACAGATGGGGGGGGGGGGGCTACTACTTTAGCTTTGATGTTCTGACTGTGTGCCTTAGAGCCAGCTGATGGCTGCTTAAAAAAAAAACACAAAAAAAAAAGCCATTTTAACGCCTTCTGCTTTGAAGTTGTGTTGCTTTATTCTTTGTTTGCTTTTTACTAAAAGAACAAAACAAACTGAAAGTGAGTTATATGAAGGTGAGACAATAGGGTGTTTATTTCCCTAGGTTTCTGTCTATGCAACTATCTGTTCAGCTATTGCAGTGTCTTTGCACATACGTACAGTGTGTCTCTCATATAAAGTAATAACCTGCAGTGGGACTGTTCACCTCTGCTCCCCAACATGACTTGTGCCATTTATAAAGTGCTCTGGTTTCAGTTGTGTAATCAGCAAGAAACATTTTAATGGGGACCTATCAAACTCTTCCATATTTTCTGTCATATACTTTTAATGGTGGGTGTTCATATTAAACATGGCCAATGTTTCAAAGAATGAGGTCTGTTTACGTGCGGGTAATCCCTGTGAGCCAAAAGCTCAGATTTCATATTGCTCTAAATGCACTGTTTTAGACAGTTTTTTTCTACTCTTGAATCTGTATGATGTCACAGAGAGAGGTTATCCCTAATATGGTATACCTGGGCACACAGCTCCACCCACTTGCTGTCAAAATCTTTTGTTTACAAGGGGCAGCCAATCAGAAAAAAAGCTGGCTTATGCTTGATTTATAGCACTGTGTTAAATGTGTGACATAGACATCACCAACTGCAATACATTTGTTTGGTAGTAACACACAGTGTAAACTCAGTACGCTGGTTAGCACAAAGATAACAGTTTGGTTAATAGGCTTTAATTGTATCTAGTTTGCTCCTTACACTAATAAATAGCTAGTATTCAGCTCCAAATCCAATATAGACAGCTCAGTTTTATTCATGTTGACAGAGTGACAGCACCAGAGTGTGAATCCAAATGTCGCCCTCTACAGTGAAGATTCAGTGCAGTACTATAAACTATGCTTTAAAGGGAGCAGGCAGGTAGCTAAAACGGCGTCTTTCAAGATAAACCATGATTATTCTGAACTCTGGATTATACAAAGCTACTTAAGTCCAAGAATAAAAATACGGTGCTGGAAACGAGCATCATGGGTCCCCTTTAACTTCTGTTCATTCCTAATCAAGCAAAGCTCACTTTGTACAATTCTTGTTTCCAATAGAGCCATTTCAACAGTTCCCTGTAGGCAGTAAACAAGAGCCAGAAATTAATATAAACGCTGATAGAAAAATCTAACTTCCTGCTGAATAACCTTTTCCTCTCTACTTCAGCTCAAGCAGTTTGACTGCATTGATGATGCCGCCCACTGAAAAGCGATGACTCAATGTAATCACTGCAAAGGGGTGTTGCTCTGTTGAAATGCTGTATTCTCACTAAGTACAGTGGAGCAGGACGGTTTCACAATTTCAGATTTCCCGAGTTCACTGCCCAATAGTGCGGGTTATGTTTGTTAACATGAAAGCAGGATTTAAAGTGTTGATCTGAGTTGGTGATTTCAAGTATCATTCTGGGTATTAAATGTGTTTACAGGTATGTTCTTTGATGCTTTTTGAAGGAAATTTGTTGTACTTTTTAGATGAAATCATTCAATGAGTGTTACAGAGTTTTGTTGCTCTAAAGCTTTGTATGTCAAGTGCCTTATCTGTAATGTGTGGGAAGCTCTCCTGTCTTCATGCCCTCTCCTTTTCTTTCCTGTTTCCACCTCACATACAGTAGATCCAATTCTAAGACTACAACATGCTCTCACTCACTTCTCCTCTTTATCAAAACGCCTTCCTGTTAAATTCACCCATATTCCACTACCATGTTCTTTTTAACTAACCCCGACCAACCAGCAACCTCTCTTCCCCAGCGATACAGTAGAAACAGCTGTGTCCCAATTACAGTGTTATATATTTTTTTTAATTTGTTTCTTTTGATTGTTTGTTTAATGATGCCTACGTATTGTTATTAATGATAAAAGCAAAGATAATGAATCACAATGAAAGCAGTTTGAAGTTGTGGTTATTTTTGCATTCATCATACCTGGAGGAAACACACTGGACACGTTAACCATCAGATATGATCTAACCTCTAGCAGGAAATAAGTTCTGTTAAAATAAGAATATACAAGGGGGTCATACTCATTTTACATCATGGGCCACATATAGTCATCTTAAGTTTTGCCTAATAATCTATAGTTTTAAAAAAAACACCTCCAAGTTGTTCGCCTGTCTTTCAGTGTAATAGTTTATACATTTAATCCCTGAAGTGTCTTAAGAAAAGGAAGTGAATTTTCAAAAAGTCTCAGTTTTATACATAGCAAAGAAACACTGCTGCTGAAAATTAAGGAACTCGTCAGCACGGTTCTGTGGCCTTAGACTTTTAAAAAAAGAAAAACAAAGTGAAAATTTAAAGAAAAAGCACTAGCAGCTCAGTACCTGGACTTTGTCCCATAATTAAAAAACTGAAAGTTTCCGTTAATTCACACAAAACATCCTGTTTTTACTGTGGACCCAATGTAAAAAAAATTAAATCATAATAAAAGATGTCAAAGTCGTGCAGTAGTTGGCACTGTCACCTCATACCAACAAGGTCCTGGGTTTGAATCCACCGTCTGGCTGGGGCCTTTCTGTGTGGGTTCTCGCTCTGCTTCAGCTTTCTCTCACAGTCCAAAGACGTGCATGCTGAGGTTAACTGCTTATTCTAAATTGGGTGTAGGTGTGAATGTGAGCATGCATGGTTGTATCTCTGTGTTAGCACCATGATAGACTACCTGTCTCGGGTGTACCCTGCCTCTTATCCCTGGGATAAGCTCCAACCCCCTGCAACCTGAATTGGACAAGCGTAATAAAACTTTTGTAAATACTAGAAAAAAACAGAACTTTTTTATTTATTGAATGCCAACAATAAAATAAAAATTTTAAAAACACCTCAATTTCTGTCATTTTTTGGTTTATTTACTACATAGTTTAGTGTATGACAGGCAATGGGTGATGTCTCTGCTATTAAGACTGTAAAGCTAAGGAAAATATAGTTGTGCCCTCTTTCTTTGCAGTTTTCACATTTTCCAAAGCTATTCAGTGTGGGTCACTTTGGGCCATTTGGTTGGCCCGTTCTGGCCCCCAGGTTGTACATTTGTCACCCCTGATTTATAACTAACTAAGTTTATTTGCTGCATTTGTTTTCATACATTTTAAGTCTAAACTTAGAGATTGTTGCAAAATACAAAACACTTGTAAAGCAAATGACAATGCAGTATACAAAGTGTAGTGTAGACAACATGGCAACAACACTGAAATATTTACAATATAAAAAAAAATAGACCTTTTTACTGCATGCTGTTGAGAACTTTTAACAGTTTAACCAACCTGCGTAAAGCTATAATGCAGGACTGTCATTCAGAAAATAGCTTGACTTATGGTGTACTTTAATTTACATAGAAATGTTTCCATAATTTTCCATAATCAATTTAATCAAAGCTTGATTTGATTAATTAGTCAAGGAAAGTTTTTGGTAATAATAATTTCTGTACTTTATGTACCTAAACACTTTGTGTTTCCTTGTTTCTTTTATCTTTGGTAAGTATATGTCATATTAACGATATGTTAAATCTATGTCATGTAAATATGACTGGAAACTTTTAGTTAATGCACAGAATAAAATATTTTGGAGGGACAGTATGAAGTGATCTATTTAAAGGTCTGTTCTAATGCAGCTGAAGGCAGATGATCTGCTGTGGCGACCCCTAAAGGGAGTAGCCAGAAGAAGAAGATAAATTACAAGCACTAAACAAATAATCCAACCCTCAGAAACAAAAGCAGCGGTGCATAAACACCAAGTTTTTTTTTTTTAAACCATTCTTTTATCAGAACATTTCCTGGAAAAATCTGCCACGTTCAGGGGCAGGAAGCAGGATTCCTGTTCACGGCTGTGCAGTTAAAGTCTGCAGTAACATTATGTGAGTGTTATTGTGTGACACGAGTTTCAGTCGAGCTGGTTATGTACTAATAGCCCATCACATTTGCATTATGTACCTCTGTCACGCGAAGCGGAGGAGCTGCAGTACCCTCAGCTGCCAGCAGTTCGGGTATAGGGCAGTGACGTCACTGGTGTCGATACTCTGTAGCTTTAGTCCGAGAAACGCCATCTTAAGTTGACGGGGGGGTTTTAAACGGGGTGAAAACAGGAAAACGGGCACTGAGGGAGATAACCTGTTAGTTTGTAATAAAAATTACCGGAAGCATCTGTATTAGTGTTAATTATGGCTCGGGGAGATTCATAAACACAAAGGAAAAAAGTGCGATAAGTGAGGAAATCGGCAAGATACTAGTTAGCACTTAGCAGGTTAGCAAGCGAGCAAGGGGGAGGGGCGGGGTATTTGAAGGTGTTTTTTTT
>JASGAU010342211.1:0-19177 GCA_030220045.1 Australoheros facetus
TAAGCCCTTCATAAATCATGTTGACTGCACTCTATTTACCAATATAAGCAAAGACTTTACACATAAAAACACACAGAAACATCTGAATCACTTTATGACAAACGATCACTTTTTGATCTTGGCCGCTGTTGAAAGTAACTAATAAAGTAACTAGTAATCTAACTTAGTTACTTCTAAAATTAAGTAATCAGTAAAGTAACTAAGTTACTTTTTAAAGGAGTAATCAGTAATCAGTAGTAGGACTACTTTTTCAAGGTAACAATACCATCACTGTTGGCGGGCGGTCTGCTGGGCTTTGTTCCTGGCAGTCCTTAGGGCTTGAAGCGTAGTGGGGCTGGGCTTGGCCTTGTAGGCCAGTAGAGCTTTCCTCTTCGCCTCAATTACGGTCTCCATATCCTCCCAATGTGCCTCGTACCAGTCAGCGTTCTTCCGTTCTTTCTTCCCATAAGCAATGATGGCGGAGTTGTACACAGCGTCACGGAGGTGGGGCCACTTTGAGTCAATGGTGTTACCTGCTGACGCTTCCTTGCTCTCGTTGAGGGTGTTCTTCAGCCTAAGGATGAACTGCTGGTTTTTCTCTTGGCTGCTGGTGCAGCAGGTGTTGATGCGTGGTCTGCCCGTTTTCTTTGAGTGGTGCAACCTCTTCGGCACCTTGCTTGCCACGAGGGCGTGGTCCGTATCGCAGTCTGCACTGTGGTAACTGCGAGTGAGGAGGACATTGCCGATGTCCAGTCTTCTGGTGATGACTAGGTCCAGTTGGTGCCAGTGGCTAGAGCGCGGGTGTCTCCATGACACCTGGTGGATCTCTTTGCACTTAAAGAAGGTATTGGTCATGCAGAGACTGTGGTAGCATGAAAACTCGAGTAGTCTCTGACCGTTCTTGTTGATCTTGCCCCTTCCAAAGCTTCCGAAGCAGGTGGGCCAGGCCTCGTGGTCAGCCCCTACTCTCGCATTGAAGTCTCCGAGAAGGTAAAGAGCTTCAGTGCTGGGGATCCTGGATATTGCTTCATCAAGGGCTTGGTAGAACTTATCCTTCTCCTCGATGGTGGAGCAGAGGCTTGGGGCGTACGCACTAAAAATGTTGACTGGGCCAGAGGACGTTGACAGACAGAGGGTGAGGAGTCTCTCTGTGCCTGCTGTAGGAGGTTCAATGAAGCTGATAAGCGTGTTCTTCACCGCAAAGCCAACACCATGCTGCCTCGGTTGATCTGGGGATTTCCCTTGCCAATAGAATGTGTAGTTAGCTTCCTGGAGTGACCTCTCCAGTAGAGCTACAGAGCCTGGGCAAAATTATATGGAGGGCCGGCTGTTGCCCATGCAGCAGCCCCCCCCCCCCCTCCTCGCAGCTGAAGGATCCAAGGGAAAGAGAGTCAATACAGCTTGGCTCCAGCTGCGCCGCACGAGTTGCCGGTACTGACTATACATTGTCAGGCCGCCTTAGGGACTCCAGCTCCGGATTTTCTGTAAGGGTTTACTCCCTTAGCCTTTCCCATGAAAGGGTATGCCACAAGGCAGCAGAGGTTTGGAGTCAGTGTTTTCCTTCTTCTAGGTGAGATCCCATCCAAGGTTGACGAGCCCCATCTGCCCGAAGCGACTGGTTTTGAGGCGCCAGTGGATCGCCTTCACCCCTTCTCCTGTCAGTGGGAACAGTTTCGCCAGGCTTAGTAGCTAAGCCGCTCGAGAAGGCCAGGAGCTGGACTTGGTTGTCAGAGGCTATGTGAGACGCAAACCATAGGGGAGCGCTTATAGGGAGTGGGAGCTTATCCCCACTACCATCCCCGGCTTTGACAACCTTGAAACCTAATAATAATCTAATAATCTACTAACCTAGTAATCTTAATTTTTTTGATAATAATCACCAGCCCTAATGAGAGTTCACAAAATGAGTGCCTTATCCACAGCATTAATATGATAGCTTATTGCATAAGTATTGGCTTTTTCCACTCTCTCTTTCACTGACTTTTTGACCTATGTTCACCAAAAATAATCTAAAAATACCTAGACTTGAACTTGTCTGAATAAACTCTTCTGGTTCAGTGTGCCAGGGTGCAGCAACACAAATCTTCAATACAGACTGTCAGTAGCAACTGGAGCTAAGCTCCACAGAGAGACAGATACAACATTGTGAAAGTTGCTGTCTCACCTGTCTTTTGCTCTTTCTACTACCACATACTGTACCAGTCAGTATCTTATATGCGACTGTTTGCTTATCAGCTGTCATTCCTGTCCTTATCAAGTGAGGACTGTGTACTTTCTGTCAGTTAATTAAAAACTGCACATCAGTTGCAATCTGTAATTTTTTAAAACTTACATTGAGTATTAATAGAAATAAATATAGCAGAAAATATTTTATGTAATTATGTATTTTTTCTATTTATTCATTTCATTTTTTTGATAAACAAAGCTAGAGGCAACTTCATTTGCCTCATGTGGCACGGAAAAAACGTCTTTATAATTTAAGAACTTGCAAAGTAAAACAACTTTAATCAAGGTGAATGGAAGAAAATTGGTGATTAGGAGGTGATTTACTACACATAATTGTTCCGAAGGGAATGTAAAGCACTATCAGTAGATTTTTAACAAAGAGTTTTGATTATGTTATATAATCAAAAGTTTAGCTGCTTTGTAGCACTCCCTCTATAAATTCTTTATTGGGTGAACTTAAGTAGTTTCTTAACAGGAAATGCTTTACAACCAACATTGATAAGCACATCCCAAGAGTAGGAAAAACTGCTCTTCCTCTGCAGTTTCACCTCCAGATACAATCAAGGCCACTGTAAATTAACTTCTCTTTTTACTCGTGTGATTACATTTCAAACCTTGAAAAGGCCTCTTGTTTTTGTAGATGAGCCATTGCATTGTGAATTAATTTAACACTCCAGTTCCTTTCCTCTTGGCATAATTAACATATCCAGTGTCTCTCTAATTAAGCAATCTGGATTTGCCCATTAGTAACATGTAAAAAATAAATAAAATAAAAATAAAAACACTAAAAGAACATTATTGCTCATTTTTTTAATCAAATTTGATGGGGTATCAATTCCCCATCTCCCTTTTAATTGAAAATGTGTTTCATAGATAAAATGCAATATATTATATACCCACAAGCCATGATTATCTTTGTGATTGAGCATATCAGTAGTACAGATCAAGACAGGGAAGCTGTTTTTATAAAAAAAAAAAAATATCTTCCTGCATACTATCAGGACAGAAATGGGGCACACAGAATTTCAACAACCTATTAATGCATTATCTGGTCCATCATCCGGCTATGAAAGTCCACAGTGAACAAAAATAAAAAAATAAATAAAGGCCACTAAACAAACAGGCAGCATTTAGAGGGCTGGCTGTGGCTTCCCAGAAGCTCATTAAAGCAGCCTGCCCCTCTTCTTGAAAGCAGTTCTATTGGCAGAGTCACCAATAGAAACTCCAAACTGACAGAATATTTCATTATTCATTTGAATGATCATCTTCAGATGCGTTTCTTTCGTCTCATAAATTAAAAATTAGGTGCAACAATTAAGCACACATATCTGCATATTAAATTTGTGCTGACACACCTTGCCCCTGTTTTGAACTATCCTTTCTGAGAGATGAATGGAACAAAGGGACCTGTAGAATGAGTTCCCACGCCCACTTGTAGTACTGTGGGCTATTAGCAGGTTTGTCAGCCTACCTCATGATGCTCATTACAGTTTTGGCCACACCACACCCCAGTCCTGTGGCCCATAGAAACCAAGATCAAGCTCTCCTGGCCCATCTGCCACTGCATTGCCATGGCAACTGTTCTTTCTCCACAGCTACATTTCCTTAAGGCTGGTTTTAAGCATGACAGCAAACCATCCAACTGATGTTAAAGCACTTCAAGGTGAGGTTATGACATAGTGTCATGTCTCAATTTTTTCCTCACAAAAAGTGCAAAGGCAGATGAAAATAATTCAGGACACCTGTGTTATAATCATTCTAGGACTGATATAATTAGTAAAAATTACCATAAAACACTGGAGCTATTCTTCTGAGAGGTGCCAACTATTGCAATATCTATCATTTTTTATGCATCTGTAGCTTTTTTGACACACGTCAACTAACTCAGCGCTCAACTTCAATATACTACACAATCCTTATAAGACAGGGACTTGTAGAGCTCATTCTCTACCAAGACATATCCACTATTTTCTCATTTTTTAAAAAAGCTATAGATCAGCTTCAAAATTTAGCGGCCTGTTTCTTTGCCCACATGCAACCTCTCCACACCTGCCAAGTAACATGACTATCAGCACACAGTGGGGTGGTGCAACTATCTCTAGGTCTTATTCACCAATTATAAGAAGGTGGAGTGGAAGATGGGCAGACAGATAATCTGGGTGAAGTATTAGACCACTGTGGTAAAGAGAAAGCTGAGTCAGACAGTGAAGCTTTCAATCTATGTTCTAAACCTCATATATGGTAAATGAGCTCTGGGTAGTGACCAAAAAGAACCATGTCATGGTTACAAGCATTGGAAACAGTTTCTTAATCCAGGTGGCTGGGCTTAGCCTTAGAGATGGTGAGAAGTTCAGAACTCCAGAGGGAACTTGTAGTAGAACCACTGCACCTTCATATCAAAAGAAGCCAGATGAGATGTTGTGAGCCTCTAGTCATGATGCCTCCTGGGCATCTCAACTGGGAGGTTCAGGTCTCCAACCTAGATAATGTGATCTTTTAATTATTATGTGGCTAAGATGCTGAGAAGATACATCCGCATGCTGACAACAGATGCCAGGATCATTTTATGATCATAAATACAGGGATATGACTCACCATGTTTCACAAGTTCAATGTCAGTTAAACAAGTTAAGGATCTCATCAGTGAAGCATCAAAGCTCAGCATTGAGATGTGTTCTTCTGCAACAGTAATGAAAATAATATACAGCTATATTAAATATCAGTCTGATCCTGACTCTAAAAGCAGGACAGGATATCAGTGACAATAAGCCAATCCATAGCCGATTCAGTAAATTCAGTTATATGTTGTTTACGCCACGCATCAGTAGCAGACCACTGGTTGCTAGTGGGAGCACTAAAGTAGTATGAATGAAGCTAACAGCAAAGCAACAGCTTTAGACCATCAATTATAACCGATGCTTTGCCTTTTGGTTCAGCTCTCTCTTCACCACCCCACACTGTACAACACCAGCATTACTACTGCAAGAATCTGCCAGTTCAACACATGCTCTACCTTCCCATCACTTAAATTGTTATTGCTAACTCTCATTCCAGCCATTTCAAACTGCTCTAGTGTATGCTGAAAGTCATGCTCTGATGAAACAAACCGAATCACATCATCTGCAAAAGGCAGGGATGGTGCTGTGAGGTTCCTAAAGCAGACGCCCTCCTCACCTTGAGATCCTGTCCAAGAAAATAAAAAATAGGAGACAAGGGGTGACCCTGGTGGGGTCCAACGCCCACTGAAAACCACCTTGACTTTGTGCCAAGGAACCGGACACAGCTCTCTCTTTGGTTTTACAAGGACCTGATGGCCCATAACAGCAGGCTCAGAACCCCATACTCCCATAGTACACCACACGGGTGCCCCCAGAGAACCCGGTTTTAAGCCTTCTCCAAGTCTACAAAACACATGGAGAGTGGGTGGTCAACCTCCCACGATCCCTCTAGAAGTCCTGTTAGGATCAAGATCTGGTCCATTGTTCCATGGCCAGGATGCTGCTACTAGCCGATAACTGGAGCACACTGCCACCACAGTGTGCCACCCCACAGGCACTGCACCAGACCGCAATACGACATTAAAGAGGTGTATCAACAAAGACAGCCCCACAATGTCCAAAGCCTTTAGCATTAGGGCTGCAACTAAAGATTATTTTGGTAGTCGAATAATCTGTCAATTTTTTTAATCGATTAGTCAACGATTATTTCAATCTTACCTCACCTGTTCAAGCCTGCCCACCTGTTAACATCATCTTGTTGTCTCTTATCACAATTAAAATAATGACCCATAAAAATACGAGTTTGAAACTAATCCAGTGTATTTTAACATTAATGTGACCATCACAATAAATATTAAATAAACAATGCATATTAAAGTGAATGCAATTTTTCTTTTTTAAATGAAAATATAATGGGAAAATGAATAAAAATGGCCTCTGTCCAAAAGTGCAAATAAAGCTTCAAATTAAAAAGTTTTTTCCGTCCAAAATGCCTGAAAAGTTGATTCAGTTCATAGAGAGGTTTACTATTCAGAATGAAAGCTAATATTAATGCGAGAAAAAAATAGGAGCCAATGTAGCTGCTCCTATTGTCCTTCACTCGTTAGCTAACATGACTAAAATGGTGGCGCTCAGCAAACATCATCCATGAGAGCTTGTTTCCGACAGGTAAAGTACCCATCCAGAGCTGACGTCACAGCTCCAGGGTGCCGGCGTTTTAAACGCTCAGCATTGCAGTGATGCTGTCATGAAAGGAAAGCTCTGCTTTGCACAGTCTGCATTCAACTTTATTTTTGTTTTCTGTGAAATGCTTCCACACCTTTGACAGTCTGTCTCCATTTTCTTTCATTTTCTCCACCCTCCTCTCTGTTCCACCATTGTTATGCTGTTCGTGCTACTTTCTACTTCGTTAGTATTGTTTTTATTGGCAGACAATGGAGGAAATATTTCCCCCATATCTTTCTGTAGTGTATTGCCATTACAAAATCACATGAAAAGGAAAACAAAATAGATAGATGGCTTTAAAAGTATGACGCTTCGACGATGAAATTCCACGTCGACAAACTTTTGTAGTCAGTCATTGATTATGTCGATGAATCACTGCAGCCCTATTTAGCATGTTAAGATGAATTCTCATCCAACCCTGGAGTTTTGCCATCAGGGAGAATATCCCACTGTCCCAGCAACCTCTGCCAGTGTAATTGGTGCAAATTCCCAAGTATTCAGCCTAATTTTGTAATTTTTTTCGAGCTGCACCATACCAACCTCCATGGACACAGGCCTGGCCACCCGAAGCTCACCTTCAAGTACCCTTCCCAGCCTGGCTTCAGGAGAGGGCCCCAGTTTCCTGCTTCAAGGTGAGGTTAACGAGCTGTCAGCTGAAATCTCCACTTCACTGGGGTTCACAAAAATCTTTTACCTGTAGGTTTACAGTAGTTTAAATACAAACTGACACTACTGAAAAACTCTGATGCTCTCTCTCATTTCTCTCATTTCTTTGACTTTGCAAGATTTGGCAACAAACAATGACAACTGTCAACTGAAAATGCTTGGTATATTGTTGGTAATTTGTTCAAATGGCACTGTTATGGTAGTTTTACCTGTTTTATTCATCTTTTCAATCATTCTGTTCACCCAGTGAACACCAATCACTCTGGTCATTAGCTTGTTATCAACATATACAGATTGTTGCTTTGGTTTCATTCTGTTGCACTCCAGCCATTATTTTATGCATTGTGTATCCTGCCTGTGATTGACCCTTCCCTTCCCTTCTTTCTTCATCCACAAATATCAAATATAGTGGCTGTGAATTTTATCAAATATCTGTTAACTAAAAAGCTGATCTTCAAGTAATTTTAGCCAAAGTTTAGGCTTATAAAAGAAACAGTTAGTGGTGCAGTGGGTAGGCGCTCACATTGCAGCCGGAAGGTTGCTGGTTCGAGCCCCTGTCCCTGCGCTGCGTTGTGTCGTTGGGCAAGACACTTAAACCACATTGCCTAACGGTAGCACCTGTCTCTGGCTGCATGACCGCAGATGCTCGTCTCTAGATGAGTGATCTGGAACGATCATTTCATTGTGTGCACAGTGACAATGAGTTGAATCTAACATCTAACAAAAAGAAAAATCCAAACATCATCAAATTCTGATTTAACCCTTTAACACCGAACCTGTCACTGGCAACAGAGCGTATTTGAAATGTTCTGCCATTCGCGGAATTCCGGCAACAATCACTGTAATAACCCCATGTTGGAAGTAAAGCGCAATTTCTCAGCTGTCAGAAACCATTTGAATTTTTCCCATAGGACAAACGGTTGTGTAATTATGGTAATTCAAAATATCTGATCTGACCTCTCAGAGGTGATATGCTTGGTGTTAACCAGCTGTTCACGGCAGGTAACAGGTGTATCGGTGGTGATCGTCGGTGTTAAAGGGTTAAACTTTGCTTTGCTGATTGATGCTTAGAAATACATGTGTCATATTTCTAGTGCAGCACTGCCCCTTTAAACTAGTGAGAAAAGGGCACTCAGTTGTGTATAACAATGTGTGTTAGAAATGGCTTAAGGTTATTGTGAAAGCATAAGTGCAGTTTGCAACAGTTGTGTCTTTGGAAGCCCCTCGGTGGATATTGCAATAAATATTGCATGCTTCAGATGTGTTTTATTGAACTTCATATGACAGTCATCCGCAGCGTGTGAAACTGCAGTGCATCTGGATGGTGCTTTTGGGTCAAAGACAGATCATGATGTCTCAGAGCAAAGAGGAATCTGGTATCAAAGAGCTGCCTTGGAGAGGCGACAGAGGAAGAGGGCCTTATCATGTTGAAGCTTGAAATATTTATTTGATACAATAGATACTTACAGTTGCTGTAGCTCAAGTGTGACATGATTGAAAACCGCAGCAAGACATTAATGTTTCACATGAGGTTATAAGTAATAAATGAACTTTTTATATTGTCAATTTTTATGTAGTTAAAAAAAATTGAATTTATAATTTTGCTTAAGTTTCGCCCTAATTTTTTGCCTGCTAGCATTGTTCACTTGACACATTTTTTTGGCTGAAGGTACTGTCATGAATTAATTCTTTTTAGCTTTCTAAAATATTCTCCCGTTCACAGGGCCTAGCCTGTCGGTAATCTGACAAGCACAAAGGGAGCATCACAACCAGCCAGCTGCCAGAGCCTCAGTGAAAATCATAAGGAATATGGGCATCAAATTATAACTCTTCTGTAGAATATCAGAAGTAGTTATGAAGAATTTCTTGGTGATCGTTAACACTGTCAGAACAAAATAAGAAGACCACCACTGCTTGTCTCATATCATATTTTATATAACAGTATTGCTATTCTATCTCCTTTTATCAAGACAAATGCTTCATCCACAATCATTTGCCATTGTGCAGAATTTTATGAGTGCATTTACAGTTAAGCTCGAGATACAGCTTGACTGCTTATAATGTTTTTTATGCTTTGTTCATTTATATTCACATTTTGGTCTCTCTTTTTTCCCCTAATTTGCCTTTTGCCATTATCGTTGCACTGTTTGTCAATTTTGATTGGTGCCCTTTATAAACTAAGCCTTCATCTACCTTTATTCAAATATGCATTTTCCTTACAAAAAAGGTTGTTAATGTTATGTTAAGAACAATAACTTACATATATTATAAACAAGTGGATGAGAATCAAGAATTTGTTCCAAGTTGTCAAATTCACTGGAATACAAAACTAAAAGCTTATCAATTCATCAGTCAGCATCAAATCAGTGCTGGCATGTTTTCTGACAGTTTCACACTACAAAACAATGACTTCAAGCTAATGTTAGTGAACGCTGGAACATTTGAGTCAGTGTTTTTCTTTGGCTCACAAAGGGCACAAATAATAAAGGCAATAAGTCTTTGTTATGTTATTTGACAGTATATTTTAAATACAATGTTAGGGATTTTGTCATGGCTCTGACAAAAATGTCTGGTCTTCCAAGTGGGAGGGATGGAGTCCCTTTTTCTCCTCTGTTTCTACACTGTAATAACAGAACACTGATCAGGAACTGCTCCTGTAAGTTGAATCAGTAATGGCACTGGTATCACTGGTATGCGGGTGTGCTCCAACTTTCGGGGGATCACACTCCTCAGCCTCCCCAGTAAGGTCTATGACACGGTGCTGGAAAGGAGGGTCCGCCCGTTAGTCGAACCTCGGATCCAGAAGGAACAATGCGGTTTTCGTCCTGGTCGCAGAACGCTGGACCAGCTCTTTATCCTCTCAAGGATATTCGAATGTGCGTGGGAGTTTGCCCAACCAGTATACATGTGCTTCGTGGACTTGGAGAAGGTATTCGACTGTGTCCCTCGGGGTATCCTGTGGGAGGTCCTGCGGGGGTATGGGGTGTCTGGCCCGTTGTTGCGGGCCATTCAGTCTCTGTACAACCGTAGTGAGAGCTTGGTCCGTATAGCTGGTAATAAGTCGGATTCGTTTCCTGTGGGTGCTGGACTCCATCAGGGCTGCCCTTTGTCATCGATTCTGTTCATAATTTTTACGGACTGAATTTCTAGGCATAGCTAGGTGGCGGAAGGTTTCTTCTTTGGTGCCCTAAGAGTCTCATCTCTGCTCTTTGTAGATGATGCGGTCCTGTTGGCTTCATCAGGGAGTGGGCTCCAGCTCGCAGTGCAATGGTTCGCAGCCGAGTGTGAAGTGGCTGGCATGAGAATCAGCACCTCTAAGTCCGAGGCCATGGTCCTCAGCCGGAAAAGGGTGGAGTGTCCTTTCTGGCTCAGGGACGAGCTCCTGCCCCAAGTGAAGGAGTTCAAGTATCTCGGGGTTCACAAGTGATGGGAGAAGGGAGTGGGAGATCGGCAGACAGATCGGGGCTGCTTCTGTAGTGATGCAGATGCTGCACTGGTCTGTCGTGGTGAAGAGGGAGCTTAGTGTAAAAGCGAAGCTGTCGATTTACCGGTTCGATCTACGTTCCTACGATCACCTATAGTCACGAGCTTTGGGTAGTGACAGAAAGAATAAGATCACGAATACAAGCGGCAGAAATTAGTTTCTTTCGAAGGGTGGCTGGCCTCTCCCTTAGAGATAAGGGGAGAAGTGCGGCTGGGAGGGGCTCAGAGTAGAGCCACTGCTCCTCCATATCGAAAGGAGCCAGTTGAGGTGGCTCAGGCATCTGATTAAGATGCCTCCTGGCCGCCTCTTGGGTGAGGTATTCCGGTCATGTCCCACCGGGAGGAGACCCCATGGTAGACCCAGGACAGAGATTATATCTCTCGGCTGGCCTGGGAATGCCTTGGGGTCCCTCCGGATGAGCTGGAGGAGGTGGCTGGGGAGAGGGAGGCCTGGGCTTCTCTGCTTGGGATCCTGCCCCTTTGATCCGGCCCAGGATAGGCAGAAGAGGATTGATGGATGGATGGATGGATGGATGGATGGATGGATGGATGGATGGATGGATGGATGGATCGATACTCATACACATACTTATTGTTAACAGAAGCACCAGTTTAGAGTACAAGTCTATTGTGAAGGTCTTTGTGACTCTTTGATTGAATTTTTTTTTTTCTTCCCCACAATACAACCAAAGTCAAACTCGGTCTGAGACTGAAAGGATTAGGTAATTATCAAATAATTACATAATTATTTGATAGTAATTATAATAAACTCTAAAACGCCAAAGTGTGGGATCATTTCTCAAACAGATTATGATTTAAAACATGTAAAAAGCTTCACCTGACCCACTTAGCATGGTACCTAGAAACTTAAGAAAACCGGCGTTGTAAAGCTGAATAGTCTGGTCAGTGTGAGTATCTATCCAATTAAATTGTTTCAGACATTGTCAGGCCTCAACCAGTGCTGCTGTGGCAACAGAGAGGGGGCAAGAGTGGGTCAGGAAGAGATAGTTGTAGCTAATAAACAGAAAGATGAAGGAGAGAAGCAGGACAGAAGAAACACTTCAGTGTTCATGAAACTATTACTAGTGTTCATGAAGTGTTCATGAAACTATTACTAGATCATTTAAATCGTGGGCTTAAAAAAAAAAAAATCCAACACTGATGTGATCAGCACTCAGAGAAGATATACGGTGAGCTAAAGAAAAAAACAACTGCTTTGGGAATATCAGTGTCTTTCAGTATTATGTGCCTTCTTGTTTTCCCTTCAGCCACTATGTGCAAGTTTCAGTGTCTGCAGTGCAACGACCTGGATTCAAATGCTCTGGAAAGAAGGTGGGGATGCAGGATAACAAACTGCACAAGGGACCTAAGGAAGGTTTGGCTTTAACACATGCACCAATTACAGCGAGCACAGCATGTATCCTATTCCAAACACTGCTGAGCGTGCCACACACCCCCTGAGAAAACATCTGCTTCTGTACACCGATCCCATTTCTACTCCCAAATACACATGCATACTATTCTGGTACACATGAGCGCATGCACAGACACACACAGACAAAAAAAAAAAAGACACCCAAAAACACACATAATATAAACTCCAAATAAAAATGTATGAACTTTTTTTTTTTTTTAAATAAGAAAGCATATTTAATGCATTTCTCTTTTGACGTTATCCCAATGCTCACCGACTGTGAAATTAAAATTACTTTAAAAAGTAACAAAACAATAATTATTTAATCTTCATTTCATCTAATCATCATTTCTATTTTCATAAAAAATGAGGAAACTATTTTCTAAAATTATTTCACAACTTTGCTGTCAATGATTTGAGTTTACGTATTCACATATGGCCAACATGCATGACTCTCCTCAGACATAAAAGTCTGTAGAAAGCAGCTGAAAAATATTTTAACTGCTCTTTTATCTTAGTTCAGAGATGAAAGAAGTCTAGTGAGTTTCAGAGGGGTTGTTAAATAAACTTTTTAAGTAGTAAATACTGAATAAGTCAATATACAACAAACAGATGCTAAGAAGATGAACACAAACATGTATAAAACTGTTAATTTCAAACTAAGATGTTAATTTAGCATATTGGAAGACTGATGTGGTGGTGCCTAACCTCAGGTTTATATCAAAATATTGTATACAGCATCCAAAATCAGATTCCACTGTAAATAAGAAATTATTTATAAGAGAATAATCAAAAGGTTGTAAGGCCATGAATTAATGTATGTGGGCATAACAGGCTCAATTTTTCAACAGCCAAAGGAAGTAGTGGTGCAAACACACACACACACACACACACACACACACACACACACACGTAGACTTTAAAGAATATTACAGTTCTATAATGGCCTCCCTAATAGCACTAATCGACTGTCATAAAGGCCTCATTCTTAAATGGTACAAAAACAAACACCATCAATATATCCTCCATTTGATCCAGAACTGCCTCCTTATCCAAGATGAACCACACCTGTGTTTTTTTCCTAGATATGATTTCACACAGAGCCCCAGGTGTCCCAGCCAGGGATACTAATAATCTGTTCTTCTCCATTTCCCGGAAGATGTATTAGGGGTCGTTCATTTAAGCTGGTTAAAGCAGGAATAATATATGTGATCCATCTGCACGGTCTAATTTGAGGGTTTGTGCTGCATGTTTTCCAATCCCAACTCACAAAGAAAGTAGCCTCAATTAAAACTTCCACAACTCTGCAACAAGTTCTGGGAGAATAACAAGATGACCTCCTGTACTATACTGCACATCAAAATGTGGGGCTATTCCAGGCAGTTTATACTCAGAAATCACTCTCTCTCAGAAAATGTAAAGGATCAATGCACACTGAGCCCTCTTTAAGCTCTCACAGCACTATTTTTCCTGAAATAAAAGTCCAGCCATTATATTCTGCAAATGAGATTGTGGCAGAGGTCTTTCAGTTTATGAAATCATACGCTATAAATTATTTGAAAAGGCTGGATTTCTATTTTAAAGGATCTGGAACACTGGCATTATTTTGCTCATGAATATTTACCCATATATGACAAAAAGAACAGTGCGTTATTGTAGATAACAAAATCACAGATATGTTACTACAGTTGGTTTTGTCTTTAGCAGAGTACACAGATATCATTGTGCTGTGTGTACCAATACTGATTAAAACATGGAGATAGAAATCTCAAAGTTGCCTATAGAGCTAATATAAAAGAGGGACATATTTGCTGTGCTGCCCATTTATACACTGATCAAAAAAAAATTAAAGGAACACTTTGAAAATACATCAGATCTCAATGGGGGAAAAAAAAAATCCTGCTGGATCTCTACACTGATATGGACTGGGTAATGTGCTAGGCATGAAAGGATGCCGCAATGTTTGATGGAAATGAAAATGATCAACCTGCACAGGGCTGAATTCAAAGACACCCTGAAAATCAAAGTGAAAAAAATTATGGGGCAGGCCAGTCCGTTTTGCCAAAACTTCATTGCAGCAACTCAAAATGATACTCAGTAGTTTGCATGGCCCCACGTGCTTGTATGCAAAAGACACTGGACGCCGTCCTGGGGATACCTCTTACCAGATCTGGACCAGGGCGTCACTGAGCTCCTGTACAGTCAGAGGTTCAACCTGGCGGTGTCGGACTTACCAAAACATAATGTCCCAGAGGTGTTCTATTGGATTTAGGTCCGGTGAGCTTGGGAGAGGGTTAATGGCATCAGTTCCTTCATCCCCCAGGAACTGCCTGCATACTCTCACCACATGAGGCCAAGCATTGTCGTGCACGAGGAGGAACCCGAGGACCCACTGCACCAGCATAGGGTCTGACAATGGGTCCAAGGATTTCATCCCACTACCTAACAGCAGTCAGGGTGTCACTGCCCAGCCTGTAGAAGTCTGTGTGTCCCTTTATGGATATGCCTCCCCAAACAATCACGGACCCACCACAAAACCGGTCATGCTGAATGACATTACAAACAGCATAACATTCTCCATGGCCTCTCCAGAACCTTTCATGTCTGTCACATGGACTCAAGGTGAACCTGCTCTCATCTGCAAAAAGAACAGGGCATCAGTGGTAAACCTGCCAATCCTAGTATTCGATGCCACTTGGACTGTGCCAGGCCTGACATCCTCTAGTGGGATGTCAGGCCGGCACCATGGAGTCTGTTTTTGATTGCTTGATCAGTGACATTCACACCAGCGGCCTGCTGGAGGTCATTTTGTAGGGCTCTGGCAATCGTCATCCCATTCTTCCTTGCACAAAGATGATACCGGACCTGCTGATGGGTTAAGCACCTTCTATGGCCCTGTCCAGCACTCCTAGGGTAACCGTGTCTCCTGGAATCTCCTCCATGCTCTTGAGACTATGGCACAGTTCTAGCCAGCGGTTGACTGCCCGACACTGTGCAGGGCTGAGGTCCTGTTGCACCGGGCTGAGAATTTTAGTGATTTGCTGTTGGAACTGTTCACTATCACCACAATTAGCAAGCAGGTGCAGCTATTAGCATAGCAAGCGGTTGTCCAATAGCCAGGGGGGAGTCCCCACTCGGTCTGATCCTCCAATACCGTCGGGCTTTTAATTTTTTCTCGCTAGAACCCTGCATGCTGGGAGGCAAACCTTCTGGCAATGGCACGTTTTGATGTGCCATCCTGAAGAAGTTGAAATACCTGTGCAGCCTCTCTAGGGTCCAGGTATCACCCCATGCTGTCAGTAATGACACTGACCGTAGCCAAATGCAACAGTGCATTCTAGGTGTTTTAGTATTTGTGCTTTAGTACTTCATATACCCCACTAAAAAACAGCCTTCTCCTTTAGGAGACTGTTTGCCATTTTTGAAGCCTGAAGGGGTGCAGTGACATTGCAAACAATTGCAATATAATCCAATTTGCATACTAAATGAATAATTATTTGTCTTAGCTAAAATCTTTTGATTGTTATCACTCAATGCTAATTCTGTTCTGTCTCATCTCATAATAGCATGTATGATGTGTGTAGGCAAACAAAGGATGATGGAAATCATGATGATGGAATTTCTGACTGCCTCTCTAACAAGTTTGAACAGACTTCTATAGTCCCCTACACAGTACACTGACGGCCACCCAGAATGAGCAACCATTTCTTGCAGACCAAAACTATGTAAGGTTGTCAAAACCAACCTCTGCATCCATGACTCAACAGTGACTATGTAGGTCAGCACCGTCTGACAAGCTCTATATGCTTGGAGGGTGTTACTGCACATTGCAATGGCAGGCAGACACGCATCCACACACACACACCTCAGCCATTAAAGGCAAAACCCAGTCAGTAAATGTACAGAAAGAGGTCATGAGCATCTCAGGACTAATCCAGTAATACAGCAATATAAAAAAAAGAGGATGCAACAACATTACACAGCTCACTTCATGTCACCTAACTACAGTAAGATTAAGTGAAGAGAAAGAATCCAGAAATCTCATGAGATCAAAATCAAGCAGAACATTAAAGCTTTATTTACAGATCAGAATAAAATCTTGATTAAAATTAGAGCCCCAGTGATACTGGATTTTCAATGCTCATGCCAATACACATTTTAGGGTATTTAAAAAAAAATCTAATATATACATATTTATTTGTTAACTTTTTCCCCAGTTACCAACTTTCAGTGTAGACACCACATGACTCTCCACATGACGCTGCTTTAATGTATACTCTGATGTGTGTGCAGCAGATAGTGCTAAAGGTATTGTCAACAAAAGAATCAGAACAACACTACTGTTAAAACTATGACAAAATGTATTATTTAACACAAGAATCTTTTTCTGCATTATGTTCTGTCATGAAAATATGAATAAAGACACATATGTAACACATACACTGTAATATATCTGTGATGCCAATCTTAAAAACTCTCACAACATAGATAAACGTGTGCATCTGGTGAACTGGGAAAGTAAGATATAGTCATTCAGAGGCATGAGAAGCAACCCAACGGATTTTACTACTCAGTTCAGCGCCTATAGAGAGGTGGGTTCATCATTGTAAGATAAATTATTATTTTGCAAGAGAAAGCGGCACAGTGCACTGGCCACAAGGAGTCCATAACTACTGCCTTGTGGGGCCCTGCTTATCATCAGCAGCAATTTTTGTGTCGCAAATATTCCCCCAACAGCCTTTGATGTAATTACTTTCCAAACAGCTCCCCTCAAGCCCATATTCTGTTCTAAATTCATGGCTTGACTTGTTCACAACGTCACTGGAACACACACGTTTTTCATTTGTTGCCTTCTAGAGAAAACACTGCAGTTCCACTTCCACCAGGGAGAGGACCAGGGAACATTCAATAGTGCTATGGCAGACAGTAAACAGGTGAATTGCAAAATCTGACAGTGTACCAGAATAACAGGTACATATAATTAAAATAAAATTTAGAAAAATGTTGTCATGTTAATTTTTCCCTGCCCTTCTTTTTCAGTCTTGAGGAATTATTCTAATCGTTTTTTTAATAAACTTGTTTACAATCATAACAATTATAACATAAATGACAATCATGAGTATATGTATTGCTCAAATCTTGTCATAATTTGCTGAAACCATATCGATAAAACACTTTCCTAAATACCATATAAACACTGAATTGCATGTTTACTTTGAAAGAGTTAAAAGACCCACACATATTTCATACCAACTGAATGATAAGTCTAAAGTCATACTAGTAGGTTTGTTAGCTGGTACTTCAGCACTGGTGCTGCTACAGTAACACTGTTCTGTAGCAACTTTCTTTCACATGTTAGCAGTTACTAATTAGCAGAGAACATACACTGTAGCTGAACACAAAAACATTTTTCCTACAAAACACTAAAAGACAGCTTCAGATCACAGATCATAAGAGAATCACAATTCATCTTTTAGAAAGAGAATAAAAACCCAGCAAATTATTTCTGACTCATTTTTAAAAGAAACAGCACATAGCAAAAAAACAAAACTAGTTTTCCTGAAGTCAGCTCAACCATTTTCATTATGTTTTGGACAATGAAATGTCTCATAAATAGTGAAATGTTCCTTCCTTTATTCATGTACTCTTTCTTTAGATAAAAAAAACAAAACAAAAAGGCTGATCATAATGTAAAATCATCTATTTTGGAAGCCTCACATCAGATTCTGTGACAATTGGAACATCATTGGGAACAAAGTGTTCAGCCTGCCCATCAACCTTGACAAAATTGCACAATACAATTCCACTTCTATGCTTCCAAACAGGCAGAATTGTCATTTTGAACAGCCATAGATAATGTGTTCCATTAGGCCAAATTATCACACTGCAATGACCAGAGTTTGTTTCATCTTATAAAAGATTGTCGCGAGTGACCCAACGTGTCTAGGATCACAAAATAAAGGTTATGAAATGAATGTGACCTTTAACAAGATATTTGTCAATGATTTCACAGATGCATCAACATTTTCATTATGACTTGATGAAATCTGCTTCAAAAGGGTGCATACATATTTTGGGTGGTGCAGAAAGGGGAATGCATTTTTGCTCATGTAAGTTGACAAATTGTGCTTCAAGGTTTCTATTTATATCTTTCTCATCTCACAGGAAGGGTAGAATCTTCCCAATTCCCTTGCCGTTTGCCAGAGGCTTAGTATGACATATTGCTAATCTGGTTATTATGCAATTTATCAGCCGTCTCTCTTTCACAGCCGTGCATGAATATTATGCAGGTTTCTCATGAGCCAAACTGCAATAACACTGCAAGGAGCTAATGAGCAACTGCTACTACTGTGGTAATACATCTCAAGTCACTTCAGGGTACTCTTGTTGCAACAACTTGTTAGTCTAAGTCACTCCATTAAACTAACTAAATTATTTTTTTGCTAATGATATAGAGAGCCTCTCAGGCTGGAGCCAATGGATTGTGACCAAAACAAGAAGCAAAGAACTCATCAGTGTCCTCTGTCTGACAGCCAATACTTCAGGAAAGAGAAGTTACAGACCTTGCAGCAGACCAAACGCCTTGCGTAACTGGTACCCCGAATTGATGCAAGGAAAGCAGGAATCTCACCAAGGATTCATTATTGCCTCTGGCATCTCTCAACATATGAGGTATGGCCACAGTCACCAGTGGAAGCTGTTTTTGCAAAGTGAGCACGATTTGATACGGATGACAGATTGAGCGTGGCCTGAAGCAAACATCTTCCTGAGCCTTAGATGGTCATCCTTTTCAGAAGCAGCTGCATTTTTTTGCCACCAGCTAATTAAGGGTGCCCCATCATTAAAGACCCATAAATCAGACCTTAATGTGACTCAAGAGCCTTGGTTAGACACTGGGCAGGAAAAATGTGGTCCTCTGATTTAATGGGCCCTGAACTGAAGGAGATATAAGTCTTGATAATGATAGTCAAGTACAGTGTATTGATCACACCTCCCTCTGGAATCTATGTGGGGTAAAACAGCCACCTTGGAAACTGAACAGGGATTTCTCGACTGTGTAGAGCAAGCTTACAGAGAGTCAAGATAACTTGACTAATGCATTTGTATAAGACCGCTGTGGTTTTCTTTGTCATTTCTACAATATAGTTAGTCATCTGTCCATCTCTCCACAACCACGGGGTGGGGT
>JASGAU010342215.1:0-16592 GCA_030220045.1 Australoheros facetus
ATATATATATGGGTTTTTTTTTTGGTTTTTTTTGGTTTTTCATCTATGCATCGGTATATTTGGAGGTGATGTGCTAAAATGCAGACTATCCCTACAGACTATCCCTCTCCCAGCTGTCACGGGATGAAAGGCGGGGTACACCCTGCTGGACATGTTGTTAGTCTGTTACAGGCCCCTTTAAAAATGGAGCAAAACTGAGATTTTTGCCACATAATGACAAGATTTTTCTGAAATCACAGGACAAAGGAGACATCATGGGATTAACCAGTGACTGATCCCTACTTAACCTACATTTTAAAACTTGTCCTTAAGCGAAAATGAGCATGACTAGAATAATCCAATTTAGTTGCAAACTGTCTTCAAATCCATTGTGTTCAAGGTTTAAAAAAAAAAACAAAAACATAAAACAGCACATAAATGAAATAGTCTGTTCAGTATTTCACAAATACGGCACAGGTTGCCTCAGAAAAGGAACCTCAGAGACAAATTGGAAAGCTGCTGAAATATGAAGCACGTTCACATTAGAACAGGTAAAGACAGCGTTATTGTATGTAGTGGATCATGACCAGTAGAAGATGGTTTGGCAATGGCAAACGTGAATGTTAGAAACTGTGGAGTCAACAGAAAAGGATATTGTTCTGAACCAGGCTCTTCAGCTTCTCAGTGACTTGGTTTTGAAACATTATCATGTTTTCACACTGGCACATGTTTTCATCTGCAGGTTTATCTGTGGGAGAAAAATTAATAGGGTGTGAACGACTTTCTGTCCCTGGATCTCATCCTTTCTCCCCTAATCCTTTTCTGCTTCCTTGTCTCTGCCTGTGGAAAATATGAAGGAAATACAGGGAGTACACATGACTGCAGAGCATCATCGACTGAGGTACATGATATAATACAGTAGATGGTATTGCACAGAATTACTGCTGTTTTAGAATCACAGATTACCAGGGCAGCAGCAGATAGGTGGCAGTAATGCTACACTTTACCTGAAATAGCCTTGAATATAGTATTATTCTGACATATTAAGAAAGATCACATATATTTTTTGAGACGCTGTTGAGATTGTTGCACTTCTGCTTTGTGCAGCGTACCTGTACACATCCTGGACTTGAGTTTCTTTGTAATTTTTGCCATTTTCTCAAAATCCTCAGCATAATACAGGTGCTTCTCATCTGGCTCCGATGCGATTTCTCTCAGCTCTTGTTCAATGGCTTTGCCAACTCCCAAAGCATATATTGTGATCCCTGAAAGTAACAGAAAACAACACAACAACATAAAACTCCTGCAGAGGAGAAGATACTTTGATACTTTGCATTGGGATGACTAGAAGCACCAGAATTTTTGGCTTTAGCGGCCCATTCAGAAACATCATCTTGTGATCTTCCATCAGTGAACACGATGCTGACACGGGGGATGCTGAGCCTGGCACCCTCTTTGGCTGAAAAGCTGGACTCGAACATGTGGCGCAGGGCCGAGCCAGTCATGGAGCCTCTTCCCATGTACTGCATCCTGTTCACAGCCCTCTTGATGTGTTGTGCTGTGGTGTACTGGCCCAGGGTAAACTCTGTGTGCACCTTGGTCGAGTACTGAAGAAGGCCCACATGAGTGCCTGTCTTGGAAATGTCCAGTGAGTCCACAATGCTGTTTACAAACTGCTTCACCAGCTCAAAGTTGGCAGGGCCCAGACTCTTGGAGCCATCGATCACAAATACAAGATCCATGACTCCATCGCTGCACTCTGGTTCTGTCGGAAACAAGGATATTGAAAATGCATGCTTTTATGTCTTTTACATTGTATTCTGAAGACGACAGTCCGCATTTGAGTAATCATACTTTTGCAGCTCTTCCCATCCTCAGCCAGCATGAATCCTTCAAAACATCTACAAATGTAGGAATCATTGGTGCTGACACACTGATGCTCACAGCCATGGACTGCTGTCTGACACAGATCCAGACCTGTGAGTTTAATTACAGAGAATCAAAGATTACTATGGTGGTGCTGTGGCACATTAATACATCTGAAGGAATTTGCATTTATATGATATTTTGTGACACACAAGGGTAAGGCTACAAATACAAAAAAATATCTAATAACTGTCTGACAATATGAATGCTGTGTGGTGGTAAACATAAACAGAATATCCCCTTAATCCAGGGGAGGGAAAAAATAGACTTTCAGTGAGCCCTGGGATTAGCGCTGACCTCATGGCTGGGTTCAAAACACGCTCAAAGTTATGTAACATGTAAATACCCAAACAGGGGACATAAAAAAAATCATAGAAACATTTGAAAACATGCTAAGAAAAACTGCACATTCTGAATTTGGCTTATTTTTGTCTCCTGTAAAGATTATTCTGTCTCATGTCCTGCAGAGCGTTCTGCAGTCTAATATGAATAAACAAATGAAATTGGGATATTTCTCTAGACCAAAATAGTAGAAAAAAAAATAAGACTCGCTGCTGCGCAGCTTAGATTATTTACTGAGGGATTCAAATGTGGTTCTAGTCTACATCTGAATCCCAGTGTAGTTCCACTGAATCCTCGCATTTGGACATCTATCATGGATCTGCAGTTCGTTTCACACTACCTCCCAACAGTGACAAAATATTCCCAACATGTAACAAAAATATTCTGGGACATCTTGAATGATTAGGGATTAATGAGTCACTAGAAAGCTCAAAACAATATTCTGGTGGGAAAACTGTTATTATTTATGACACCGAATGAGCTCGGACTCACTCTGACATGTTTTTCCATCGGATCTGAGTGTGTAGCCTTTTCTGCATTTGCACACACATGAATCTTCTGTGTTCATAAACTCCTGCTCACAGCCATGATTCCCATCAGCACAATGATCTGTCTCTGCAGGAGAACAGTTGTTTCGTTATTGCCACATGCCGCATTAATTAAAAAAGACTATCTTATAAGCACCAGATGAATGAATAGCATTCTCCTCACACAGTCTTCTAAACAGGGATCAGTGCCTCAGTGTTAAACAATTTTTTTTTTCTATAAAGGAAGATCGCGAGAAAGGTTCACCTTTGTGTTTTGTGTGTCACTACATGCAAGTAAATATTATATCACTATGATTTAAATCAAATGCATCACAGTCAAAGCTCTGACAACCGGCCAGTCGGCCCATTTAAGACTTTGGTCAAACTAATTGTGATTTTAGTGAGCCCTGAATTTTCCTTTAGAGTCATCTGTGGACAAACTGTATGAAAATTGCAGTTATAATCCACAATGCAAGAGGTATGCATCTATAAAACAGTGGAGGATAACCCCAGACTGAAATTGAATCAAATATCATGACTGCAACCCCTGCTGATCACCTGAATGTGAAGTAAGGTAAACCTGTTATTCAAGCGAGGGTTGCACTAATTATCACATTTCTTCTTGTGCTGTAGTCACATTTTTTGCACAGGCTGGAGTAGATGTCGGTGTGGGGCATAACACGATATTAAAAAAAAAAATCAAGTGTTGCATCGCAATAAAATTATGAACACTAAGTGTTCTGTCTTTGTTAGAAAACGCTGATAACATAGAAACAGAGTTCAGCTACACTTACTTTTGCATGTTTTCCCGTCAGATCTGAGTGTGTAGCCTTTTCTGCATTTGCACACACACCTGTCTTCTGTGTTCATGAACTCCTGCTCACACCCGTGGCTGCCATCAGCGCAGTGATCGACCTCTGCAGGGAATCAGTTTATCGGTTCAGAAACGCAAAGGAGAAATTAGGTAAAAAGAGAAACATTAGATTAAAAATAATGAATCAGAAATGTAAAATTTGTTTCATGTTATTTGAAAAATGCTCTGAATATTTACATCATGCACTTTTCCTGTATATTCTTTGATTGTATTAGTCAGCAGAAACAGTTCAGATAACTTAATAATCATCCTAGATCTCAATGTGACACATTTACACATCCGCTAATCAGATCTCTTCTATTTGCTCAAAGCTGATTAGAATTATATGAGACGATCAGTATTAATGTACACAGTATTAGACATGCTGTTAATCAACACATGGGTGTTTTCATGCTCTACAGGTATGGCGAATTACTGGAATAACTTTTTAAAAAAAAAGAAAAGAATTAAAAACTATTGGATTTACTTTTGCATGTTTTCCCGTCAGATTTGAGTGTGTAGCCTTTTCTGCATTTGCACACACAGCTGTCTTCTGTGTTCACGAACTCCTGCTCACACCCGTGGCTGCCATCAGCGCAGTGATCGACCTCTGCGGGGAATCAGTTTATCAGAACAAAAAGACACGTAGAAATTCATTAAAAAGAACAACAGTCTGCTTTAACTAACTGATGCAATTTTTACATTAAAATGTAAAACCTGTTTCAGATCATTTGAAAAATACTGAGCACATTCGATCATGTTATAAAAGGAAGAGCTCTTCAGGCTTTACTGTATATTATTTTATCAGTGAGCACAACCAGAAGCAATCCAAAAACCCAGATAGCTGAATAATCATCCTAAACCTCATGTAAGATGTTTAAATCTCACAATCATCAACTAATCAGGCGTCTTCTGCACACATAAAGCTGGTTGGCATGATATCAAACAATTGATATGGGTGTACACAGCTTTGCATGTGTTGTGTAATGTTAACACAGGCTGTTTTCATGCCTCATGAGGGATGAAAAAGCAGTGGATTTACTTTTGCATGTTTTCCCATCAGGCCTGAGTGTGTAGCCTTTTCTGCATTTGCACAAACAGGAGTCTTCTGTGTTCATGAACTCCTGCTCACACCCGTGAGTGCCATCAGCGCAGTGATCAACCTCTGGGAAGCAGTGGACGAAGAACACAAAAGAGCAGAGGAGCCCTGTTTTAATTTGATGTTTTCTGTGACGCTGTATATTTATTGCGTTTTCACTTATTTTGCCTGATTATGGAATAATTTTTAAAAAGTACTTACTGCTACAGGTCTTGCCGTCCAGATTGAGGACATAGCCCCTTTTACAAGTGCAGATGTAGGACTCTGGAACGCTGACACAGTTGTGCTCACAGCCATGGTTGCCCAGGTCACAGTGGTCTATTCCTGGGGACAATGAATCTTTTATTAACTATGTCCCTGGCACTGCTTTATTTATTTATTTATTTATTTTTTGGATAACAAGTCTTTCCAGATGAAAAAATATATACCTAATACACAAGAATAAAAGACTGTTAAATCTAATTATTTCATTTGAAATCAAAATCCACTCCAAAGGTGCAGAGTGTGAACCCACTGAGGATCAAACTCATTCTTGTTTGGACTGGGTGATACTACGACACTCTAGCTACACCTCATTCAGCAGCTGCACTGGTGATTGCAAAAGCACACTTCCTTCAGGAAATCTCCCCCACTTTGCTTTCTGTTAACGTCCACCAAAAGAGCAAAAGGAAACTTTTCCATCAGTGGGCGAGCAGAGATCACTGGTAGGAGGGATGCTGTCTATAATTTGAAAATGAAATGATATGTTTGCACAACCAGTTCTTGCAGTAACTGCCTTTGGACAGTCTTGGTCTCATCATGGTGAATTCCTTTATTCAAGACTAAATAAATAATTGTATTTTATTCATACTTGGTTTACATGGTGATTTAACTCCAGCACTTACATCCACACACACAGCATTGTGGACAAAGGAGAAACTAAATGTACCATCGCAGCTTTGAAAAATGAGATGCTTTCCCACTGTGTCTCTGACAAGAAGTCATGAAATTTGAGTAAAAGAATTCCTGGTAAGTAAAGAAATGTCATATTACTGTTGCACGACTTCAAGTCTATGGTGAGTTGATACCCCGGGCGGCAACGACACTCATAACCATGAGGCAGGTTAGCACAGATGTGCTCACAACCATGATCCACCACACCACATGTATCCTCAGCTGCAACAATGTGGAGAAAAATCATCTACAGTTCAGCGTGTAGAAGGAAACCTGCAATTACCAGTCACTTGGACAACAGCAGAAATGAAATATATAAGCACAGCTGAGAGATATCAGAACATTTTAAATTCACCGCCCTTTTTCCTCTGTGTCAGTCTGATGTAAATAAGGGTACCTGAGGGTTTTACTGATTTAGTGATTTCTCTTCTGCTATGTGTACACATATGAATCCATTCAAAGTGTTGTCTATGGGAAAATGAAGTGCTTTGTGAGCAAAAAGAACTGTGATTGTACTAAGTAGCTTCGAGGTGTGACAGATGGGGAAATATACAAGACTGTTGCTAGAAATATGAAAGGATTCAAAAAAAGAAGTGTTTCACCTGTGCACGTCTTGCCATCAGGGTTTAGGGTGTATCCTTCCCTGCACTTGCACCTGTATGAGGCAGGGCTGCTCACACAGATATGCTGACACTGATGGTCCACCATCTCACACATATCTGAACCTAATGCACGCATAAACATTCATAAACTGTCAAGCAGGAGCAAACAGACACACATTTTAAAAATAAAGAGAGACACTTAAATAAAAATAGGATGGGATTAATCACCTCCGCACAGTTTGGACTGGAACACCGAGATCAGGGTTTCTATCTGGCTAAAGTTGGCCACCAGATGCACATGCTCAGCGTGTGGCTCACTCCCTATGGCCCTCAGTGTGTTCATATCCACCCTGCCTACTCCAATAGCAAAAATCTGGATGCCAGCCTGTCTTGCCTGAGCTGAAATCTCCTCCACTGTGTCCTGAGGTCTCCCATCAGTCACAATCATAGCAATTCGTGGGATGAGTAGCTTCATCGGTCGGGCTCCTTGTTCCTCAGTGAAGGCTGTCTCCATAGCGTATTGGATGGCCAGACCCGTCATGGTCCCCGTGGCGAGGTGCTCCATAGTCCTCACCGCCTGCTCTACCTCACTCTTGGTGGTGTAGGTGTTGAGGGAGAACTCAGGCTGGACCACACTTCCATACTGGAGCAGACCAACCCGTGTTGCGTTATGGCCAATCTCGAGGAACTGAAGCAGGTTGATGATGAAGGTCTTCACTTTCTCATAGTCATTGGTACGGATGCTTCTGGAGCTGTCAATGACAAAGACGAAGTCCAGTGGGATGGCTTTACATGGATTATCTATAATCAAAGACAATGAGGAAATATAGAATGAATCAAGCAAAAAAAAAAAAATGGCAAAGCTGACACTGAAACACTGTGGTCATCAACTAATTACCTACCAACTGTTTTGACTGGGACAGCTGTGCCACTTCTGGCTGTGATGGGTCTGGGACGGCGTCTGTATGTCTGCGCTGTGTCACAGCACAACAGGCAGAAAAGGCCGAGAGCCAGAGACCTCATTGTGATAAAAGATGACAACTGCAGCAGAGCGACATAAGCACAAAAACAAGAGCTGAGCCAGAAGAAACACCCCACAATGCAGTGCAAGCAGGGTACAAACCTGCCCGCTAGAGCGCAAAGCTGGGGAAGAGAGAAACAGACAGCAAGGCAGGAGAGAAACTGCCAGACAGAAAACTATTTATATGTATATCCGGCACATAAATCTGCATGTGGAAACATGGAAAGCAAATCTGCATCATAATAAGCACAAAATATGACAGATGATTTATTAAGTGTGGCTGGCTGTGATCAGGTTAAACACCTGCAAATCTGGGAATGTTTTGCACAGGGACAAACTGCACATGCCATGCGAGCCTTATTACCACATATTGCATATTGAGTGATTTCAGTTTAAGGCAGTTTATATCAAATAGGTTTTGGCATAAACTTATAATACAGCAAAACAAAAATTTAACTTATTGCATTTTGTGACATTTGGATTACAGTTGTGGAAAGGGTGTTAACATAGAGGTCTTTTTAAGGAGCAAGAACAGCATTCCTCTCAAATTTAGGAAAAACTGTGACTTACAGTGATGTTATGTATAAAGTGTTTTGAACTTTATATTCATGTGCGTGTTATCTAATTTCTTTGAAATGTGCAGATTGTTTTGAGATCTTCTGCACATTTAAATGGCATAATCTGTTCTATAATGTCTGTTTAAAAATGTTATGTTTCCCCCTGCCTTCTAATGAAGTCAGTGAGCTGCTCTGAATGAGTTCTTGGATGTTTCGCTGCATGGTATACAGTGATTTAAGAGAGGCTGAAAAGCACCAGACTGTTTCCTTATCCACTACCCCAAGAGAGACATTCATTACCCGTCATATTCCAACTGCAGGCTCCGCTGTTGTCTCAGAAATATCTGTGATCAGCACAGAAACGGCAAAAATATCCATATTCAAAAACGGGAGGATGTAGCTTTTGGCATGAAAATAAATCTTAGCATGAAAGTAACATAAAGCTGTCAGAACTGTCAGATTCTGTGTTAAGGAAAATCAACAATTCTGCACAGACATGTATACGGTAGCTGCTGACCTGAGACCTGCAGGGGTTAAATATGCATGCTGCATTGCGCATGGTACAGTTGCACTCTGAACTCACATCGGTTTGACGTCTTTCTGCCACAGTCCCGACATCGTTTTCTTCATCAGATAGTGATCAGGGTAGCAAAGGTACAATCATATTATGTGCCGTAGCGCTCCATGCTGCTCCACAGTATCCTAAAATATTATTTACTGGCATTTTCTGTAACCATGTAGCAGCATATGAATCAAAACTATGAAGGTTTTTATGATTGCAGCATTTTGGTTATTCCATGAAAGAGAAGCTCCTCTCACATTTCCTCATGAATGAAAGCCAAAGTTGTGTGTTTACGACAAAAACATCATGTGCAGAACAGCATTCATGACGCTGTCTCTGTTTTGCACATTCACTTTCTTTAATGGCTTTTCATGATGCAGGTGAAAGGAGCATGAGATGTTTCCTAAGCCAGATATGAAGTCAACACTGCACATGTAACTATGGTGGTGATTCCTCTGTGCCAGGCTTTTAAAATGCTAAAGAAAAATTGTTAGTTCTTTTAAAAAAAAAAACAGAGGTACATGAGCAAAGCCTGCAGTGTAGCCTTAAAAATCATTATCATTTTTAAGCTAATCTGAAATGTACTCACCATGTTATTAAAAATGTTGTTTTTAATTCCACAAAGTTTCTCTAGAAATCCAAAACGAAATCAACAAAGGAGCTCCAGGAGGAAAAATCTGTCAATCCAGTAGCTCCACGTTGCAAACATATATATAAATATACTCCAGCCCAGTCTATCTATCTCTGTAGGCTATTGTATTGAACAGCCCCTTACTCTATCCACTATTTCTCTGTATACTCCCACTATGACTCCAACTTTGGAGACGCCTCTTGTTCAGCTCAGTGTGCTGGTAAAACACTGAGTGTTTTATTCCCATTTAGATCGTCTGACTCATATTTATTCCAGATAAGTGGAACTCCTAATTTTACATGTTGAAAGCCCTTAAAACATTATTTGGAGGAAAGTAGAAGAGGGGAAAGAGAGCGTGTAAATGTTTCATGTTGTTCTTACATTAAAGATTTAGGCAGGTGTAATTGATCAGCTTCCTGTTTGCAATTTAAGGAATATGAGTAACTCATCAAATCATAAAATTATGCTGTAATGGAGCCAGACAGTCAGAGGGCTCATATATTTAAAGTCCAGTGTAGGCTTATGGGTCATCACTACTGTGATGCCCAGATAAACTGTCTAAATCCACATTTGAGCAGCAGTTTATGGAAAGACCTGGTACATAAGAGTCCTCACTCCTCCAACCACTCTGGGGGGTCCCTGCCTCCCACACAGTAGACGCATTTATACACAAACACCTCTCACTTCAGTGACCAAATATATTTTGTCAGGGCCACATTTAAGCTGCAGATTCACTCTTAATAGTAGAAACAACTAGAACCATATCAAATAATTCCTTGATAATTACCTGTGTGTGTGTGTGTGTGTGTGTGTGTGTGTGTGTGTGTGTGCGCGCGCGCGTGTGTGTGTGTGTCTGCACGCACCTACATACACCTGGTACTGAGCTCCACTTGATCCTGCAACTCTTGAGTTCATAAACAAGGTTGATTTTCAAAATAAAACACACATCTGTCAGTGAAATTGGATTTTAATAGATAAATATATGTCACATCTTTGTTTTCCATACAACAGGCCTCAGGTTCGACATCTGAGTCCTTGCAGGACATTTTGTGTCCAGGGATCGAGTAGCTTGCCAATAACTCCATCTGGTGGAACAGACTTGTGTAATGTTTGCACAGACAAGAAAGCTCCCATTGGTTTAATTGAAAAAACACAACCAGGGTCCATATTTATCGAGCTCCAGCTCCCCGTACAGCTACCAATTTAAAGTGACTTCAAAGAGCAAACTGATTCCAGATCAGTGCTTCTAGATAAAGAGCAATCTGAGACATTTCTCATCAATCAGTAGAAAGACACAATTACATTAAAAAGTTCTGAATATTCTGTCAGCACAAGTCAACACTCCTGATTTCTATAACACAAGACCATAATTATGTCTGTGATAAAATAAGCTGATATGTTTGATATACACTAGGTCGCTCCTTGATCATGTCAGAATACAGGCAGATGCATTTCTTTGGGAAACTTCCCATCAAGGTGACACTTCACACAAGGGTCCATAAAGTGCACCCCATCAGAGAGAAAGTTACGAATGAAGGCAATCCGACCCTGATCACGAGCTTAGACAAAACAAACACAAAATATGTGAGCCATAAGTTTCTTTTTTTTTTTTTTTTTTTGCATTTCTGCAGAAGATAAATATGTTTATGAAAAGGTAGGACCCACAGAATACTATTAGAGACACACAGAGCATAAATAGAATTAATAAAAATATATCATCTATCAAACTTTCTAGTGCTTTCATGTTATTTCGCTCAGATTCAAATGCATAAATGTGTGCATCATTTCTAGATGACTGCTAAGAGACAGGAGAGCTATATGGGAGAGCTACAAGGAAAAAAAGGAACACATAAAAATCAGTAAATAACAGGAAGGAATGAGAGGACACGGTGGTGGTACTGGTGTGTGTATATGTATAGCTGTGCAAGGTGCTTCTGTACATGTACGTAAGCGTGCATTAAGAGTACTGTAATATGTGTGTGTAGCTACAATATATCCATGAATATACTGTACACTGGAGAGGCAGTGTGGTGCATAAATTCTACTGGGGTTTTATCAACAGCAGTCGGCAGGATCCTGGGAAAGTTTTCATGCTGTAACAGTGGTGTAAGGTGGAGGAGCCTGCTTGGGAGGGACGCTGACACTGTCATCATATGGAGGTAGCAGCACCTGGAGATAAAGAAATGAGTGGAACACGATTCAGAATTATCAGCATGAAAATCGGACTGCACCAGCAAAATCGGTACTTTTCAGAGGATGAACATGTTTTTGGTTAAGTTGCACAATATTGCACCCCTTTTGGTGCAACTTAAATATTAAAAGTTCACTTTGGATTAAGTCCATAAAGAACAGCTTGCACAGAAACCAATCTGATTCCCCAATAAATGGGCTAAACTGCAGGATTTCACTTAAATATGATTATATAACATGCAAAATACAAGTATGGCAAGATGACCAGCCTTATTTGTAGTGCACATTACATAAGTAATTGGAGCATTTGATTGGAAGCCCTCTTAAATAAAATATTTAAATAAATAAATGTCTTAAATAAGAAAAAAAAGGCCACACAAGCAGCAGGCTGTATTTTAGCTCAGTGCTGCTTTGACCTAAATACCAACATGCTAACAATGGCAATGCTAACATGTAGTAATCATTAAGTTTCCCGTGTTCATTTTATGAATGCATGACTTTTATTTGCAATCACCTGTTTTTCCCTTTTTCTTTCAATAACAGACCCCAAAAATCTACCACTACTGACATACTTTTACTATTGCACAACTGAGGTTCAATGTTATAATTTACTTTAAATAATTATACTCAACAGTACATGGAGCCAGTGTTGAGAAAGTTTGCCATGTGAAGAACAAAGCAGCTGCCAGCAGCCAGATTTAGTTGAAAGCTGTCTACAGATAACGAGAAAGGGCAGATCCACTTGTTCATCTTCTATTATTCATCCCCTACACCAAAGTAAAAGTAGGGTAAGTGGGGAGCTCCAAACTAAATTTGGCTAATGGCCATCTATGTGCATCACAGAAGTCATAGTCTGAGTGGGACTGATGTTTCTGCTCAATGCTGTGTCCCCTTATGTGCTATGACAGAGTTAGAATTGAAGTCCCACCATGAGGGAACTTTTAAAAAAAAAATGATAGCACATATTTTAAAACCATGTACTGTTTCCCTGGATGTTTGTCTGCAAAAGATCTCTTTGAGCATGTGAAGTCAGAACATCTTAGGTGTGTGACTCAGCACCCATTCAGGTTTTCCTGCTGACAACGTGGCAAACAGAAATGTGAGCTTCTTCAGTGGGTCGGTTCATTTCATACACAACACCACTGTGTGTTTGACCTCTAAGTTTTAACAATGAGTCATTGCGGGTGCAGTCCTGCCTTTGTGACAATAAACTTTAACTATGTTTAAAGAAAAAATGTAGGATATTAAGCAACTTCCTTTGGCCCATACTTGTGACAGAGCATCCTTACACAGACCGATCCCAGTATAAACTGTGGCTGCATGTAACTAAAAACACCTTATCAAGACTGGATGTGTTCATATATTTGGAAGTTTAAAAGCTTATGAACTCCAGACAACTAGGTTACATTTGCCAAAGTCACTTTCTTTTTTATTACAATGACATTATTAGAAAATGAAACTATAATATGAGGTAACCACAGTCTGGACAAAGTTACCAGCTTATTCTGTCCAGTTTCTAAAAAGGGTATGCTTATTTCTGTGTCCTATAGGTCATCACCTTGTGAGGACAGGGAAATGTAGCTTTAGCTTCAGTCTTTCAGCATTATATCAGGTATGTGGTCTTTCCATTTAAAAGGGTTTTATTGTAAAAATTAGTGAGGTGAAAACATTATTTTTCTAGTTATTTTCAATACATGCTGCAGCTACCCTTACAAAGTGCCTGCACGTGGTATGCATATCAAATCATTATCTGTTGTGCAGAGGCTCATATGTCAGAATGGCAAAAAAAAAAATAAAATAAAAAAGGTTGCTTGTTTGCATACTGCATTTGTCACAACTGTTGTCAACTTTATGAATGACTGAGACTGAGAGTCTCAGTCTGAGTATACACACCAGGGAAATGGATAAGAAGGCACAGGTGGATTCAACTGAGACAATTATGAGCATTGGAAAAGGAGGGTAGTAAAATGAAAAAAAAAGCCATATGAGGTGCTAACCCAAAAGATAAATTAGGAAGCAAACTGAAAGAGGTGCAACAAACACACCCAAAGACAGACAAGGAAACACAGGAAGGCTCAGGATTACAAAAGAAAACAAGCATCACAGGAAACGCCATGAACATATTGGGATATACTAAATCTTTTTCTTCTAATACGTCATATGGGTATTAGAAAGCACCTATGGATATATAGCAGATCAGATCTAACAGTTGCTATTTCATTCCAGCTGACAAATCTCCAATCTGTTAATCCCATCACCACTATCATAAACTGCACGTGTGCCACGCCTGAAAGACACAGCGAGTGGGGCTAACCAAGAGTCATCACCCACACCAAGTTCATGAAGAGAAATAAGGCATGTTTTCTTCCATGAGCCATTTAATGGGTTACCTACTGTTCCAATAAAGCACCTGACTATGTGGGTGTAAATTACTGTTCTGTACGTACAGGAATTCAGCTCATATGGAATGTATTAGTGGACCTTTGACCTAACCATTATATAACTGGTGTAACACCAAGCGAGCTGCTAACCAAAAGCCCCAAACCTGGCTGTGGTACGTGGGGAGCTCCTATTAAACATGCCTAGCTCTAAGTGAAAAAGCACACCTGCAGAAGTGAGGCTGACATTAGGAAACAAAGGGAGCAGGCTGCCGATTTTCTGGCACTTCTCACTGATGATGTCAGTGAGCTGGAAAGTGGCCTCCTGGTTCTCTCTTTACAGTCCAGGTGTTTTACACATCAGGGGCTAGTGGACGATTACATTTCTTAAAAATCTAAAATTTCACGTAAAGCAGCACAGAGGATAAACCATCAGGTGCTGTTTTAAATTGGAATCTTACACCCTGAGGGGACTTAAGCTGCGGACTGGGAGCACAGGCTTTGTCAAAACACTTGTGAAACCCAATATATTGCAAGGTCAAATATCAGTCTTAATGAGGCAAACTAATGGCAGCTCCACATACTGAAAACCACATTTTGCGATAGTCAAAACAGGTCATTAGTGTTTCTGTAGTCCCATTTTTCTTCTCCATTCTGTCACAGTCAAGTAGTAAGCTGTGTGGGCAGTGGGGTAACAGCAGTCAGAGGGCTAGGCCTGGACAATAAGACACCAACATGAGGCACTGAAACACTCAAAGACCTCACTTACTGTACCTGTACTCAGGCCTCATCCACCCATCTAATGGCTTTACCAGCATGGATCCTCATCTCTCTTTCCAAGTCTGTCCATCCATCTGAGCTACTGTAGCCGCGCTAAAACTACGTGCTACCGCAGCCCAGCTTTAAACTTCCTTCCTCCCATCAACGTGATGACTTTACGGCTGCCAGACTGGTCTGAGAGGAGGAAACCTACGCAGACGATCAAAACGTGACCTGCCTAAGGAAATCATTTTTCCACAGGAGTTGTTTTCCTGCTTTTGGAAGTTGAGAAACACCAGCAACGATCAGAAACTGTTTACAGTTAGTTCCCTAGACGACGATGTAGACATGAAAGAGGGTTTAATGGACAATGACCGTGGTGACAATATGTGTGTAAGTTTATTCTTATTTGTCATACATTAATATCTGCTGACTTGTAAACTACAAGTATTTGGACAGCTGTATGCTGAAACGACTGCATTATTAGTGCTGAAGTGAGAACCCTCTGATGTCCGGTAAGACACAGATGTTTGTAGCAGCTTACTGGAAAATGTGAGTAGCACTCACACAGGTGGTCTGACAGCAAAAATAAAGTGCGGGTAGAAAAAAACTTTTTTTCTGCTTGTTTAGTGTAACTGTAGTGCGACTTCCCAAAAACTGAACAGAGCACGGATGCAGCCTAGCATTAATGTTCTATTTTTGATGATATTCTATACTTTTTTTTTTATAATATAAAGACTAAAACCAACGATAAACTGATGATGCAGCCTGATTCATGTAATTATTCTATGCTGTAAAGGTTCAGTTGAGTGACCTTAATTACCACACAACACCATTTATTCTGGCTCAGTCCCACATAAAGTGTCCTGCTGCTGTGAAACCTCATTGGATTACCAAATGTATATTAATTTAACTGCAGAAAATAGTCCCAAACAAATGGCAAACCAACCACTGTATTTCTAACAATTTGTTATAAATGTAATTGGAAAAAATGGGCCTAAATGCCACAGATATCACCAGTCTGATACGTGAAACACTGATCTTAAACTAAGAAGTTATCGCTGTTCTCATTACTTACCGTGGTGTCATTGGTCGTAACATAGAGCAGAATTTCAGAACTACTCCGTCCACTCACATATCTGTAGCAGTTCCACACACATCCTATCAGGTAGGCCTGATATCGGGAAGAAAAAAAAAAAAAACACATGTTAGAAGCATGGCCAGCATAACATCAATATCATCCATTATTTAGGAAAATCAACACTCTCACAGTTATGGGGTAAATAACAAACCACAGCCATGCTAGTAACAAGGCTCAATGGATGGCTGTATTATAGCTTTAAGTCAAGCAGCTTCTCCTCATTACTATGCAAATTAATGTGCCAAGGTGTTCCAAATATAACTGGGTCATCTCGTCCCCAGAGAAGCTGTGGTGTAAGGCATGGCATCATAGCATCGTGGCATCATCGTAACCAGAATATAAGGCACAAAGGGCTGGAATAAAATTGTGCTATTCTAAAGAAACTCTCACTCTTCTTTAGCTGAATTCAGATTCTGTTTGCAGGATCTGTCTGATCTCTTTATAGTAGCGAGTTTCTGTTGTTCTCTGTCATCCAGAAATCATCTGGCTCTCAGCAGGCGGCTTGCTACTGAAATGCCTCGGCCAAACACAACACCATCTGCCCCATCCATCCGCTAGCAGGAACCAAAGCCAGACTGAGCTCTGTGACTTTCTTACCATAAGAACCAATTAAGAATCAACTATAACGCTCTGACAGCTCTGTTATTCAGCCTCCACAGGAAGGTGCAGCGATCACTTCATTTATTTCATAGAACAGTACAAAATGATGCTGACAGTGTGATAACAATGCTGAGTTATGTGAGTCAGAAATTACTCAGACACTGGTGCTGATAAAAATAAAAAAGATAAATTTGGGGTATTACATGGGGTTTGCAATCTAAAAAGTCTGTTATCTATAATGGTACAAAACATATTATTTGCTTCTATTAAGTGTTACAGTTTATTTAATCTCAGTTTATCTCAGGCTTAACTTCTTGTTGTTACAGAATACAAATGTTTTTGGTTGTAAGCATAATCACAGCAACATACAGGGGTTGGACAATGAAACTGAAACACCTGTCATTTTAGTGTGGGAGGTTTCATGGCTAAACTGGACCAGCCTGGTGGCCAATCTTCATTAATTGCACATTGCACCAGTAAGAGCAGAGTGTG